>JAXIVD010010151.1:5000-13937 GCA_036785275.1 Cancer borealis
AAAACCGGTGATTCTACCTTTAAGAAGAGGAAGAGTGGAAGCAAGTACCATCTCCCCCCCTGGTACAGTTACGCATTGGTTTGTTTACATCAGCGTTGGCCCGTCTCGTGGATGGGTTGGTCAACAGTTAGGTTTTTTTTTTTTTTTTTTCTCGTTTTTTTTTTCTTCTCTCTCTCGTATCTTTTCCCGTTTAGTAAGTTTTGTTTTGTTTCCACTTTCATTTTCGTTACGTTGTTTATGCGATTTTTTTTTTTTTTTTTTATATCTTTTCAATTATTATTATTATTTTTTTTTTAAAGTTTAGTATTAATGTTCGTGTTCTTTTTTTTTATTTTATTATCTGATGTGTTTTTTTTTTCTTCTTCATTATTTTGGTTACGAGAAGAATGATTTATGTTTTGTGGTTTATGGTTTGTGTTCTCACTTGTCTACAATGAGGAAGTCACTTGTTTCAGTCATAATAATTGGTCTTCAACGTTCAGTGTACTTATCTTTCTCCTCTACTTCCCCTTTGTCGAGCTCCCCCATGTGCTCTCTCTCTCTCTCTCTCTCTCTCTCTCTCTCTCTCTCTCTCTCTCTCTCTCTCTCTCTCTCTCTCTCTCTCTCTCTCTCTCTCTCTCTCTCTCTCCCTCTCTCTCCTCTTATTGTTTAGTTAATACTTGTTTTTTTATACTTTCATTAATTCTTTCCTCCTTTAATGTAAATGTTTTTTTTCTTACTTTGTTGTTGATGATGTAAGTTTCTTTTCTCTTCCGTAAAAGTTTATGATTTGTGTTCATTTTGATTATTTCTTTCTTCACTGCTGTTCTGAGTTCATGAATTCTTTTTTTTGCAGTCAGAATTTTCCTTTCCACTACCTCATTCTGCTTTCATGTCTCACCCTACATTCCAATACCTTACTTAGCCTCCTTACACACTATCTTACCTCTTCTCACACCTTACTGCACTCCACACTTACCATCCATAACACATCTAGCATCCTACCTCTCATCTTGCTCCTCTCCATTCCTCTCACATTGCCTTTAACCTGTAATTCACCCCGTCTTATCCTGCCACTCTCATTACTTCTTCTGTACCTCACCCTCGCCTCCTCTCCCCCGCGTGTTCAGACAGAGTGTCGCAGTTCTGTTGACTCTTCGCGGCCTGGTGGTGTCTGTGTTCGATGACTCTGTTGACCGTAAACAAGTGAAGGAAAGGAGAGGGATAATTGGATAAACGGTACAAACAAGCCGCATCTGAGATCCTCCGTTTGTCGTCTCTGCCCGACCTTTTATCTTTCTCTTAATTAATTAGTAGACAAACAGAGGTGTGCATCGAGGGGGAAAGGTGTAAGGGTGTCCAGGTGAGATGGCTGTGTACTCCACGTGGCGCCAGGGTGACCACGCGACGCACGCACACACGCAAGGGGGCGAGACTGTATATGTATAATGGAAGTGGTCCAAATGTTCAGTATCGCAGCTCGTATTGTTACCTCCAAGTCATCCCGAAGGAGGCGCAGGTGGTGGTATAGGACGGTGGCTCCAGGTGTGTTGTGTAAGGATCTGCAGGTAGTGTAGTGAGTATGTCTGTGGGTTGGTGAGTAGGTAGGTAGGTAGGTAGGTAGCCGAGCGGTGAGCCTCCGGGTTGGTGCCACCGGGTGATTTATACGACAGGAACACGAAAGCCGGGGCGCTGGGTGATAATCATTATTTGTATTGCCAGACTCAACGTGCTCCACGCTACTTTCAATCAGCAAAACAAATCGTATATGCCATTACGTTCGGACGGGAAGGCCACGTAATTACTCTTATTAATGGTGAGCAAGGCGGAGATGAGTGGGGGGGGAGGGGAGGGGTTGGATGAGCACCAGGCGTGTCCCGGGGCGCCGTCTGTCGTAGCTCCAAGCTCGCGTCAGCACCAAGTTTTGAGTTTGTTTCTATGACGTGCAAAGTATTTATCGTTACTAGCAAGAAAAAGTTGTTACCGGTGAGTGTAAGAGTAGTGTTGCGGCGAGGGGGGGGGGGGGCGGGGGGGGCAGCAGGTAGACACGCGGCCCTCGTGTTGGAGGTGCCCTGTGTCCCTACCTTTCGGTCCCCTCATAAACCCGGGTGGGCACGAGTGTTTTTGCCTCCTTGACCAGCGGCCAGCGGGGCGTCTCAGTAGCCGCTGTTGCCCCACACCACCTCACGCCGCCCCGCCGCTCCCACAGCGCCGCGGCGGGGCGGTGACGGGCTCCCACAAAGTCCCTACTTACCCCCGCCGGAGTTCCTATGATCGTGGGCGTAACTCATGTGCTCGTGTCATTAGCTGGCCCAACTCACCTCCGCACCGCGCCCCTCTGCCCGGCGGCCCTGCGATCACACACACACACACACACACACACACACACACACACACACACACACACACACACACACACACACACACACACACACACACACATACACACATACACACACACACACACACACACACACACACACACACACACACACACACACACACACACACACACACACACACACACACACACACACACACACACATACACACACACATCTGATTAACTCTTGACCGGCGGCTGTGGTAGTAGCAACGCCACGCACGGTATCTCCAACACTGCCTCTGCTTTGTGTTCCTCGAGTTGTGAGTTGTTTCACTCCCCGCACCGGTGGCCAGTGTTCCCCCTGCACAGGGACGAGCGCGGGAAACAACCGGACACAACAGACGCCTGGCCCAGCAGTTTGTCACAGATCTTGCATAAAAAACCCTGCAAACTGATCCTCGCACGTCCCCGGTGTTGGGGGCTGACACGCCACCTGTCTGCCGCCTTGCCGGTCGCTATTGTGGTGGTGGCGGGCGGGTGGCGGAGGGCAGCGGCGACGAGTCCTGTGGAGCCACACCAACGCACGCCGTCCCAGCTGCTGACCACTGCCACAAGAGGGTGTCCCACAACGCCCGTCTTGCACCCGCTGACCCACCTCCCCCCATGATCCCTTCCCTCAGCACATGGTGGATCCTGTTACAGTGGCGAGAGTGAGGATAGAGCGGACAGGTGAGACAATCTCCTCTCACCTGGACTCCCCTCCGTCACCTTGGTGCGGCGCCGCCTTGTTCTTGGCCACAGTCACTTTACGCCTGTCGCCTCGCATTATGATACTTATGCAAATAAAGCGTTATAGTAACTAATTGCTTATTTCGAGGAGGCCAATTATCTTTAATTCATGCCGAATTAACTGCCTTCCTTAAGAACTGCCCTCGCCCAGCTCTCTCTCCCGCTATTACTGGCCGTCTGTTCCTCACGCCGCCACAACAATTGTCATGCAACCCTCGCTCCTCAGGGACTGTTGTATTCTTCAAGTGATATACTGGACGCAGCAGGGTTATTTTCCTCAAACACACCTCGTAGGGAACCTTGCAACGAGCCTCCAGATCGGCTTCACGAGACGTCTACCGGAGGGGACGTCGTCCGCCGCAGTTTGCCTGAGAAACTGACTGTAATGCATACAAGTCATCACCCTCGTTCTCGACACTAGTTCGTTACCCCCCTTGTGTAACACCTTTCTGTCACGTTTTAATGACCGACAAACATACGCTAATCATGTTCCATGCATTTTCGTTGAGGAGATTAACTGTGCTGAACTCTTGATAAAAAAATAACACCTGGAGTCATTCTTCACGCCGGGAATAATTACGGCACATCGTGAATAACTCGGAAGACGGAACTCTGACGCCAAACAGACTGTGGCGCGCCCTCCCTCCTCCGTCCCTGGGCCCGTCAACACCCTGCTACTAACTCAGGCGTCCCCATTGTAATTGTAGCGTAAATCTAACGTAGCTAGAACCTCTACAAACGCGACTGTGCGAAGCTCCATCAGACACGACGCCAGTGAACGTGAGGGCGGGGCAAGGAGGGCTCTGAACACCGTGGTGAATATACATGAGATGATTATGAATCTCCAACTAGCACGACTGGGATTGTAAAAGGTCGTCATGTTTGGGCCGCGTATATCACTCATTTTCACTCGTATTCCCCGCCACTATTTCCTCGCCGTGAATGTGGAGCCAAAGGGTAAAGGTCAGAGGCGGGTTGTGGGCATGACTTATGTGACTGACCTCATGTGGTGCAATAAATGCTTAGGTTAGGTAGCGATGGTCGAGGATCCACGCGACACACCCTGCCCGAGGCGCCTTAACACCCTGCACCTCACACCCCGTTCCCAACCCCTCGGATTCAGGAGCGAGAGTACCTGTGTTGGCCGGAGGTTGATGGGTGGGGACAAGGCGGCGTGGCTGTAAGGTTAACAAGGGATTAGTCCAAGGGCGTGTCAGGGGGTGTGTAGAACCAGAATCGCTACAAGGCTTGGTGGTCAGGAAGCTGATGATCGAGAGTAGCAGCCAGTTAGCCCGACAGCCTGATGGGGGGACGCTCGTGAAGTTTTGTGTTGTGTTTGAGGTGACGTGCAGCTTCCACTTGCAGGAAAGGCGGGAACTTAGCACTGTGAGGAAGCTTCTTATCCAAACTTGCCTTAACTATGTTTGATTTTCTGCCGCAGTACATCAGGCGGACATTTAGCTCAGTGGAAAAGCTTTAGTTGTCGAAGGTCGAGCGAAAACGTCTGTCGGAGGAAGTGAACAATTATGAAATGTATGTAATTTGCGTGTCATGTCAAACTTCTGTATAGCTAGACTGTGACACTCCAGACAGCTGCAGCGAAGAGGAACATAAAAAGTGAATTACAACATCCAGGTACATTTAATATTTCAGGAGTAATAGTGTAATTGCCATTTTCTAGTTGCTGGACAAGTACCACCAAATGTTTGTGTTTTCAGCAAGTGTTGGAGGTCAAGGAAGTGTATATTGCGTCAGTAACGTCCTAATTGTCTCGTGTAATTGTAACATGAATGAGATAACGTAGTCATGAAGGGCCATTTCCGTGTCCCTACAGTCCTGCGTCCCGGCCAGTCCCGCAGGCATGATATTGGGTCAGGAAGGGTGAGGCGAAAGGCATGAAATCAAAGGAATGCCGCAGGAGGGCCGCGGCATTGATCGAGGGACCCGCGGGGGTCAGTAGCGGCCGCCTGTAATATCACCTTTGATGGCCGAGGGGAATTTTTCATTTTATCTCTGTTATATAAAATGCCACTTTCATTACTAGGTATTTTAGGAGGTTTTATTTTCAAGTCCAGAAAGACCAATTACTTTACTTGCGTGGCCTTCCTGGATGTGGCCCGCGGCAACCCGGGACCCCAGGTGAAGGGAGCCGCCAGGATTGGTGTCCAGAGGAGTGAGGGAGGTGTGAGATCACTAAGAAGTATTTCACTACAGGGAGACCTCCTCCTCCTCCTCCTCCTCCTCCTCTTCCTTCTCCTCCTCCTCTCTCCTCCTCCTCCTCCTCCTCCTCCTCCTCCTCCTCCTCCTCCTCCTCCTCCTCCTCCTCCTCCTCCTCCTCCTCCTCCTTTGTCACGACTAACAAGCGTCTCCTTCAGTCTTTATTTTACCTCCTCGTTGTGGTAGAGTTAGTGGTCGTCCTTCTCCTGCCCCCCATCTGCCCAGACGGCGGGTCGCGGGTGAACGTGACGGCAGGTGTTACATTCCTGCGACTCGCGCGTGACACAGCAGCCATTACGTCTTCCCATCCTCCCGTCACGAGTGCCTCATCCCCTGAACCCTCGGCATCATTCACGTCTGCCAAGCACTTTAGTCTCACACATGCAATACCAATCCCTTCCTTGGGCCTCGCGTCAGAAGGTGCCATAACATGGTGTGATTTGCGAGCGGCGTGTGGCTGGGCGGGGCAGTGTCGGGGTGCGGACTGCCCACTTTGACTTATGTGCGCCTCTCAGCCCACCACTGTGTTAGGGGCGGCCTCCCCACCCATAACAATGCGATAGCTAACATAGAATGTAATAATTAACACAGTACGCCTTAGGAGGGCGGCTCGTCCCGCCCTTATATTTGTATTCTGTACTGTGAGCGTAATTTGCTGGTTGGGTGCCTCGCTGGCCGCCCCACAGTACCTGCCCAGGTGTCTGATTAGTAGCTACCCTCCCCCACACCCTCCCTCCTCCCCTTCCTTCCACTTTTCTTCTATCTCTTCTTTCTTCATCCTCCTCTCTCTCTCTCTCTCCTTTTCCTCTCTCATGACTCCCTCCTCTCTCTGTCTGGCGCTTCATGACACAAGAATGAGAATTTGTCACACGGTTCTTGGGTTACTGTGCTCAGGTGACGTCCAGCGGTGTCCTCTTATTCAGGTTGTTCCTTCTTCTCTCCCTCTTTCTTTCTTTATCCTATCTTCCCCTCTCTCTCTCTCTCTCTCTCTCTCTCTCTCTCTCTCTCTCTCTCTCTCTCTCTCTCTCTCTCTCTCTCTCTCTCTCTCTCTCTCTCTCTCTCGCGGTAACTTCAGTTCTTCGCTGTCGCCTTATCATTTTCATGGACTTCTCGTCTTTGCGGTTTTACGTCGTGCTATTTCTGGATCGTCGCCTCACGCCACCACCAGCGCTCTTCCTCCTCCTCCTCCTCCTCCTCCTCCTCCTCCTCCTCCTCCTCCTCCTCCTCCTCCTCCTCCTCCTCCTCCTCCTCCTCCTCCCCTGCTCTTCATTCATATCGTATCATTAACATTTTCATTTATTTATTTGCCTTGTATCTTAAAATTATAATAGTTTCCACTGCCGCATTCTCTGACGTTTTGTTTTTATTTTATTATATTTATTCTATATTTACGACTTCATTATGCATTGTGGTGGAAAGTCAAGCCAGTCGATAGCTTTATATAGAGTATAGAGCGAGTGATAAGAGAAGCCATTGGTAGACGAAGGAATTAAATCATCCGTTGCAGTGGATTATGCAGAGCTCAGTCACGTCAGGAGAGGAAAACTAAAAAAAAAAAAAAGAATAAGAAGAATTAAAAAAAAAATAATAGTGAAGGGGGAAGGTAAATATTGAGATCGAAAAAAAATATTAGAAAAATGAATATACCAAAATTTCATGAATATAAGTGTATATATAAAAAAAATACATCTTACCACCATATCTTTCCCATTCACCTCAATATTCACCACATACTCATCTTCCTCATTTTCCCCACTTCCTCACCTCACCACTCCCTCTTATCCCGTACCTGTAATGCAAGAAAATACATCAGCCCCCCAACCTGACACCCTGGACTCAGCCGCCCCCACACCACCCACCTCCTCCCCCAAATAACTCACATTTATTAATACTCAGTCGACCATTACAGTGGCTTCAGGTCTTTGGGGTTTCAGGGGTCACACTAGCCTCCAGATACATCATAGAGTAGCAAGAGGTGGAGAGAAACGAGCCTCAGAAGTTTAAGTCTTTTTGGCGAATTGGTGAGTGGATGTGGGTGGATAAAATAGAGATGATAGATAAAAGATATATAATAAAGAAGGATGATTATAGGAATGTTGAATAAATGAGGATGAGTAAGGAGAGGAAGAAGATATTAACTAAGTACGAGAGAGAGAGAGAGAGAGAGAGAGAGAGAGAGAGAGAGAGAGAGAGAGAGAGAGAGAGAGAGAGAGAGAGAGAGAGAGAGAGAGAGAGAGAGAAGAGAGAGAGAGAGAGAGAGAGAGAGAGAGAGAGAGAGAGAGAGAATTTATGTTGATCTGTAAGAGAGAGAAGTGGCGAAGGGGATTACTTGAGGTGGAAGAGAGGGGACGAAGAAGGGGAATAGAGCTAAGAGGAGGAGGAGGAGGAAGAGGAGGAGGAGGGAGGAGGAGGTGGTAGAGGAGAAGGAGAAGAGAAGTGAAGAGGTAGAAGAGGCAAGCATCTAAGGCCGAGTTCGTGTGACCTACGATATGTAAGATTAACTTATTACAACTCTCTTCCTCATCTGAAATGCTAATTCTAATGGCTGAACAAAAATCTGGTGGTGTAATTTATGCTAAACTGGTCCCTACCCAACCACTTTTCCTTTTTACATTTATGTGATGTATTGTGTGCTTAGTGGCGGGACGGTGTAGGTACGGGCGAGGATTACACTCCGCGTCCACCTCTACCACTGTCCAGTCATAGGTGGAAGTCAGTCATACCTCACCTACTTACTCCGCCTTCCCCTCTCCTCCACCTCTCCTCACCTCCTCGTCCTCGTCCTCGTCCTCGTTCCCTCGTGTTATGTCCTCAGGATGTTGATTGAAGAAAGTTGTCCTAATGCTAGTTGTTTATGTTACTAAGTTGTTGTTTTTTTTTTGTCTTTTGTGTGTATTTTGTTCTAGTTTTATTCTAATTTCTTGGTTACGAGTTCCATGTATTATTTTTTTTTTTTTTTTTTTTGGTGAATATTCAGTTTAGTTATTTTTCGTTCGCTGTACCTTTCAAATAATATTCAGTCTTCTGCATTTCACTTGTTTTCAATTCAAAAGCTAGAAGTCACAACGATTCTTTTTTTTTTCTTCTCATTAATCCCTTAGTAATCTACCAACACTACTATCAATCTACCTGCTAATTCATGACACCTGCCCCGTTCATCTCTCTCTCCTCTCTCTCTCTCTCTCTCTCTCTCTCTCTCTCTCTCTCTCTCTCTCTCTCTCTCTCTCCTCTCTCTCTCTCTCTCTCTCTCTCTCTCTCTCTCTCTCTCTCTCTCGTCACTAATCCCGTCGTGGTTGTCAAGCTACTGGTGCTGGTAAGGGGAGGAGGGGAGGTGCGAGGGTACGAGGGGAAGGAAGGATAAGGTAAAATTGCTTAAAATATATGAGTATATTTTTAACGTGGGTTTGAGGTCGTTAAGAAGTAAGACAAATCACCTGAGGGACGTGGTAATGGTAAAAATGGGTGTGTCTCATTAATGGGAGAATATTCATTAATGGGGAAGTGAACGAGACTAATTGTTGAGGGAAAAATTTAAGTGAGGAATTTTTCATTTATGAGAAAAAAACATAGAAGAAGGAAGAGGAGGAGGAGGAGGAGGAGGGAGTGAAAGAAAGTATAAGAATAGA
>JAXIVD010010152.1:5000-10000 GCA_036785275.1 Cancer borealis
AGAGGTCCTCGCTTCCTGGAGTATGACCTCACCAGCAGGGAATTGTGGTGGCAGGGGAGTGTGTGTGTGCTGGGTTTTGGCAGGGGATGCATGAGCTGAGTGTTGGGCTGTAAGTGTGAATGGACCATTATCTTGTAAAGGAGGATTGTCCCCCTCTGTGGTGCCTTCTTTTTCTCCAATGGGTATTATTCACACTGTCACCATTTTTTTTCTTTTGCTGTATGTTTTTTTTTATAAAGGTTATATTGTTTAGCTTGTAATGATGTTTTTTACGATTTCATTTCACTCAGTCGCTTGGTCCTCTCCCGCTACACTACACTTGTTACACCAAGACTTTTCATACTTTTAACTTGCCTATGTCCGAACTAAACTTCATGATATAATGCTCCTAGATTAGTTTCAGTCCCTTTGGGTGTGGGTGTTAAGCAATGGAATATTTAGATGAAGTCTCATGAGGTATCCATAACACAATGGAAACTCATACATTTCTTGCAATGAGTTTTGCTGATATGATGAGCTGAGTCGTCAATAAACAAGCTGGTTGGTCGAGGTTATGTTTGGTAATGTTTGGTTATGTTTGTCAGACCGATATCTTACTGTGGTTCTACGCCATACTTTTCTGAACTCGATTATAGAGTCTTTTCTGTTATTACCCTGCTATATCTATTGAATGTTTACTAATTGTGTCTTTAGGAGGCATCTTGCAGGGGAAAATTGACCAGCAGAATATGGCAGATCACTCAGCATTAGAAGGAGAAGGGGAACGAAAGAAAGAGAGAGAGAGAGAGAGAGAGAGAGAGAGATGAGAGAGAGAGAGAGAGAGAGAGAGAGAGAGAGAGAGAGAGAGAGAGAGAGAGAGAGAGAGAGAGAGAGAGAGAGAGAGAGAGAGAGAGAGAGAGAGAGAGAGAGAGAGAGAGAGAGAGAGAGAGAGAGAGAGAGAGAGAGAGAGAGAGAGAGAGTATGTGTGTCAGTGAAGTGAGGAGCAGCTGATGAGAGGGAGTTGTAAATAAAGACACCAGGATGAGAAGGCGTGTGAGGGGAGAGGAATGGGACTTTGGCAGAGGTGAGAGTGGGTGATAGGAAGGAAAGAAAGGAGGAAGGAGGCTTTGACAGGGGCAGATGGAGAGGAAGAAGTGAGTGTGGAAGGTTGAAAGTGGTGGCGGGAGAGTGAGAGGGACAGGGACAAGTTCAAGGTCATTAGGATTGCTGGAGATGCATGAGGGTGGTGAGAGTGTGGAGGAATAGACGGAGGCATGGCAGGGGAGGAGGAAAGGTGGGAAGCAGCAGGTGGAGTGACGACAGGGAGGGAGGAAGGTAGAGAGAGGATCAGGGTGTAAAGTAAAGAAATGCTGTTGTGAAGGAATGGTGGAAGGTGTGTGGGAGTGTGGATGACAGGTAAGAAGACTTGTGGGGAAGTTAATGAAAGTTGGAGCCGAGCACGACGAGAAGTACTAAAAAAATACCTAAATCCAGCGGTTCCAAAAAGTCGGGTTTGCCATTGTGTCGTTGGTAAAAATCTCGGCTTATTGTTTTCAAAAAATGTTAAGCCGGCGGGACCATGCGGCCTAACTGCCTTATATGTATATGAATAATCTTATTTTACGTGACATGAAATAAATTCATTTACTCTCAGTTAAGCAGCTTTTATACCTCTGCTTGCATCTCTAAGCTGTTGGGTCTCTAACAAGAGTGTCATTACAACTGTTGTGAAAATTATAAAAATGGTTGACGAAAATATCTTTATCCAGCGATTGAATTAATTAAATCATGTACTTAAGACACACACACACACACACACACACACACACACACACACACACACACACACACACACACACACACACACCACACACACACACACACACACACACACACACACACACACACACACACACATATGCACTGCAGTGTAATCATCTGGAATTCACAATTAATTGATTGTGATTTTCCATTGGACACTCTGGGAATCTCGAGGGACACTAAGTTTACTGACAGCTGACGGCAGCGAGGAGGAGGAGGAGGAGGAGGAGGAGGAGGAGGGAGGAGGAGGAGGAGGAGGAGGAGGAGGAGGAGGAGGAGGAAGAAGAGGGAGGAGGAGGAATGGAATGATGAAAATGAGATGGAGAAGAAGGAAGATGAGATTGAGAAGAACAACGTATATGGAGAAGGAAGAAGCGAAAAACGAGGAGGTAGCAAAAGTGGATGTCAAGGTGAAAGGGGAAGTGGATGATAGATGATGTAGGAACAGTCATCCACACCGGGTAGTATAATGGACGCTTTTCATTAAGAGGATTCCTATAATATTAAGGAAGGTGGATATTGACGCTGAATACATGAATAACAGACAAATGTAGTGTAACTGTAGCCTTTCTAAATGAGACTACTGAATAAAACCTCACCTCAACGGAGAATACAAAACAACTCACTCTTTATTTATTCACATAGTACTAAGGAAAGAAAGGTAATGATGATAATATTCTCAGTATATAGAGCAATACCCTGAGATGGCTAAGTAGCATGGAAAGAATGGAAGCTGAGAAACAGACTGCAAGAGTGTATGGGAGGAAAGTGGAGGCAGAGGATGATGGGGTGGATGTAGGGACAGTGGTAAGAGATAAGTGGATGTATTTAGTAATGAGACCCACAGACTATTAGCAACTTTTATTACCTACTGTTACTAACTTTTATAAACAAACTCACCGTCACTCAATGATTTCTGGCAATGTGTACGTGTGTGTGTGTGTGTGTGTGTGTGTGTGTGTGTGTGTGTGTGTGTGTGTAATTGTGTGTGTGTGTGTGTGTGTGTGTGTGTGTGTGTGTGTGTGTGTGTGTGTGTGTGTGTGTGTGTGTGTGTGTGTGTGTGTGTGTGTGTGTGTGTGTGTGAATTTTTCCCTCATTTTTCGTGTCGTCTTGCTTTTTTTCTCTTTTTTTACATTCTTTCAGTAATTTAGTCAGTCAGTCATTTAGTCAGTCAGTCAGTCAGTCACTTAGTTATGTAATATATCTGTATGCTTGCCTTTCCTTTTTCTCTTTTTATTCCTTTACTTCATTCCTTCCTAACATTTCTTTACCTTTTCTTATTCCTGATTTCAAATTCATCCACTTTTCTCTTACATTCCCCTATTTTTCCCTTACGCTTGTTGTCCTTTTCCCCACAGTTTCAGGGGTGACGGGGTGGAGGTGCTGACCCAAGCCCCCGAGAGTCCTGCCCGCATGCACGTCCGGCCCTTCCAGCCACCTGAGATGCCCACCAATGCCCTGCTTCGCTCTGGGCGGTCTCTGGACAGCGGTGTGGAGCCTCTTCGCAACTTGACGGAGGTGCTGAGTGACCAACCTAGATCACCCATACACGTAAGGATGAGAATATTTTTTTCTTCTCTTTCCATTACTCCTTTCACTCACTCACTCACTCACTCACTCACTCACTCACTCACTCACTCACTCACTCACTCACTCACTCACTCTTGCCTTGCCTCAGTCTTGCCGCCTTCAATTAGTGAACCAATTTAAGTAAAAGCAACACAAAATCCACATAATTAACTCGGCTCTAGATAAATCTTTGAGTATAACATAAAATATTCGTGCAAATTAATCCTTGTTCCGCCTTACATTCCCCTCCCTTCCTCTCCTCCTCTCTATCCTTCCTCTCCTCCCTTCCTCCCTTCCCCTCCTCCACTCCTCCCCTCTATCCTTCCTCTCCTCCCTTCCTCCCATATTCCCCTCCCCCTCTAAATAAGCTTTCTATATTTTTATTTCTTTCTTCTCTTTCAGTAACTCCTTCTTTATCTTTATTTTTTGTTCCGTCCTGTGAGAGAGAGAGAAAAAAAAAAGAGAAAGAGAGAGAGAGATAACCTGTTTTCCTTGTTAACTTTCCTGTTATGTGTATGAATGTGTGATTGTATTTGCTTGTATTTGCTCGTATACTCCTACTCTCCAACCTTCCCCATCACCTCCAGGAACCCGTGAGTCAAGCCAGCAGGAGCCACAGCAGGAGCAGCAGTGACATGGCGCTTCTCTCACACAACATATCCGCCATCTTGGAGAACTTACTCAAGAATTACAACAACCAGGTTCGGCCCGGCTATCACGAGGGTGAGTACATGCACGAAGGAGGAGGAGGAGGAGGAGGAGGAGGAGGAGGAGGAGGAGGAGGAGGAGGAGGAGGAGGAGGAGGAGGAGGAGGAGGAGGAGGAGGAGGAGGAGAGATAGAAATTGAAGAAAGATAGATGGAAGGGGTGGTAAGGAAATTGGAGAGAGAGGGGGAAAAAAAATCTATCACTAAATGTATTGAAAGTAGAGGAAAATGTGATGGTGTGAATTTTCTTTGTGTGTGTTCCATGCATTAGTGTTTCTTGTTTTTTTTGCTTTTGGTATCCAGTCAGTCACGAGGCGGCAGGTGTTGTGGAGGTAAACAATTTTCACCGCTTGAAGAGACAGGCAAACAAGGCCGAGTGAAGACAAATTTACAAGAAAAGGGAGGGAGGAGGTCTGGGAGGGAGAGTGAGAGGGAAGGGGAAGGAAGGAAGGAAGGATTAGGTTGAAGGGAGGAGAGATGGAAGAAGTTAACGGAAAGCAGGAAGCAGGACGAGGGTCATTAGAGGCGTGAAGAGAGAAAGGAAGGGATAGACGGAGGAGAAGAAAGATAAAGAGGAAGGAAATGAGGGAGAGTTGAGTTACAGGGAGATGAGGGAAGACTGGAGAAGGAAGAGACTAAAAAACTATGAAGGAAAGGGAGGTACGGATACTTAAAGAATAAAAAGTAGAGCCGAGGGAGGGAAGGAGGGAAGGAGACCTGAAGCGTAATGGAGATAAGAGGTGGTTGGAGGAAGAAAGGGAGACTTAAGATGTGTGTGATGAGAGAGAGGGGGAGGAAAGGCACCCAAGGTAGAAGACGAGGGAATATGGCTCGTCAAAGCGTGGAGGCGATCAGGAATAAAGGAGAGTAAGAGGAACGTAGGATCAGAGGGCACGGGAAGGCGGGAGGTGGGGACGGTAATAGG
>JAXIVD010010153.1:0-12500 GCA_036785275.1 Cancer borealis
CCCCAAAACACACCAAAACACACCCTTAAACACACCCTAACACACCATAACACACCCATAACACACACCAAACACACCCAAACACACCCCAAACACACCAAAACACACCCAAATACACCCAAACACACCCAAACACACCCAAAACACACCCAAACACACCAAAACACACCCAAAACACACCCAAACACACCCAAAACAAACACACCTACTCTCTTCACAAAATAACCACCACACACCCCGTCAAAACACACACACACACACACTAATCCTCTCTCTCTCTCTCTCACAGCAGCATTTCTACAGATTTCACTCAAAAAACACCCTCAAATACACACACACTCTCTAATTCTCTCTCTCTAACTCACTCTCTCTCTCTCTCTACAGCGATTCTTCCGTTACCACGAGGCACTACATGACCGTGCCCAGAAGAGTGCCAAGCTAGACCGCTCCAAGCCTCGTGTCCCTTACTGGCACGTGTTCAAGTCTGCCTTCCCTCAGCTGTTCAATGTGTTCTTCGTGTTCTTCGTCACCTTAGCCGTGTTCCCTGCGGTCCTAGCGGGTACGTAGGGGAGGAGGGAAGGGAAGGGAGGGAGAATGAGGTTTTTATGGGGGAGAAGGGAGGAGAATGAGGTTTTAGGGGTGAAAAAAGGGGTTTGTAGGACGTAGGAAGGGAAGGATTAGGGGATAGAAATGGGGTCTTAAGGGGTGGTATAGGGGTGGAAATAGGGGTTTGTAGGGTGGTAGGATTTTGTAAGAGGTGGTAAGGAATTGAAATGGGGTTGCTAGGTGCTGGAAGGTTTAAATATTTCTGTAATGGGTTAGAAATGGGTTTGTAGAGGTTGGAAATGGGTGGGAATGGGTTTCTAGGGGTTGGGAATGGGTGGGAGAGGGTTGGTAGGGGGTGGTAATGGGTGAAATTAGCTGGAATTGGGCTGGAAAGAGGCTGAAAATATCTTTAAAAATACTGAAAGAGAGAGAGACTGAAAATTAGGTCTGAAAAAGTTACTGGAATAGGTACTAAATATAGCTGGAATGGGGCTGAAATAGGGACTGGAATGGGACTGGAATATACTGGAATGGGGCTAGAATTAATCCCCCTTCCCCCCTCCCCCTCACACACCTCTCACTCTCTTTTTTTCATTTTCAGACACTTGCAGAACGGAAGAAAATTTTCCCATCTCGTCAAAATATTTCCAAGCAGTGACGTGTTTCCTCACTTTCAACGTGTTTGCTATGTTTGGGAATATGCTACCTGCCCTCTTCACCTGGGTAATTAACTCTTCTTTAATTACATCTATGGTATATCGTAATTAAGCTAGAGGGTCATTAGTTATGGGTATAATTAGTGGGGACTGTGTGGGTGAAATATTGATTTTTGGGGTGGGTTTTTTTAGGCAATGTTGTTAGATTTTTCAATGTAGTTTCGTTAGGCCTATAATTTTTTTGGTTTTGATTTAATGAGTGTATAGTTGAATAGTTTAGGCTTAAAATTTATAGAAGACAAATTCCCTAACATTAATAATTACTTCGATAACAGTACTTAAAATTTAGATAAAAGAATAAAAAATGTAATGATAATTTGCATTTCTATAATCAATGTATACAATATAATACCCATTTCTAACCTCTTCACCCCTTCTCATCCCCTTCCTTGACCTCTCCTGACCTTCCCTAACCTTCCCTAACCTCTCCTAACCTCTCCTAACCTTCCCTAACCTCTCCTAACCTCTCCTAACCTTCCCTAACCTTCCCTAACCTCTCCTAACCTTCCTTCCACAGCCTGGCCCGAGATACTTGACTATACCCGTTGTGCTCCGAGTGTTCCTGATTCCAGCCTTCGTCTTATGCCACTTCTATCCAGTAAAGGCCGAGAGAATCATGCCGGTTCTCATAGACTCTGACTGGGCATACTGGGCACTGGCTGTTGTTCTCGGCATAACGTCTGGATATTATTCGTCTCTAGCGATGATGTACTGCCCGAGGTGAGTGTGTGTGTGTAGGGGAAGGGAGAGAGGGAAGTTAGGGAGGTTAGGGTGTGTTTGAGGGAGGGGAAGGGAGGTAAGGGTGTGTTTGAGGGGAGGAAGGGACGGTTAGGGTGTGTTTGAGGGAGGGAAGGGACGGTTAGGGTGTGTTTGAGGGAGGGAAGGGAGGTAAGGGTGTGTTTAAATCATCAATTTTGTATCGTTCACAAACATTAATGGTGTGTGTGTGTGTGTGTATGTGTGTGTGTGTATGAATGTATGTGTATGTATGTATATCAGGGTTAGGTCTAAGTATAAACACCTGGATATATTCTTATAGTACTTATATTTATCTGGTATGAATATATAATTGATATCTACATATGCCCTTCTTCCCTCCTCCCCTCCTCCTCCCAGGACCGTGGAGCCAGAGTATGCCCCGGTAGCAGGCATGATGGGGGCGGCCTCCCTCATTACAGGCATATTCACCGGCATTGTGTTCCAGGTAAGGGTAATTAAGAATAAACTAAGTAATTAAGGTCGTCATTAAGTAGTAAAAGAGAGAATTTTTGAGTAATTTATGATTGTTAGGTTTTTTGACACATATATACACACACACATACATACATACATACATACATACATAACCTATAATATATACTCATGTACGTATCTCTGTGTGCGTTTTTTCAGATCGCGTGTACGTATGCAGTCACCAACCTCACCTTTGAAATCCCAGGCTTACGAATTTCCATTTAGAAATTGCACTAATAGGTCATCCTAGGGGGGGGGCGGGGGGCGCATACCCCTACCCCCTCCCCCTTACCCCCCCTCTAACCTCCCCCCCCCTTACCTAACCTAACACCTGCCACCCCCCCTCTCTCTCTTTTTTTTTTTTTTCCTCCTCCTCCTCCTCCTTCCATTCCTTCCTTCTCTTCTTTTTCTTCCTCCTCCTCCTCCTCCTTCTATTCCTTCCTCGCTCCTCCTCCTCCTCCTCCTCCTCCTCCTCCTCCTCCTTCCTCTCTTCTCTTCTCTTCTTCCTCCTCTATTTATATTTCTTCTTCTTCTTCTCCTCCTCCTCCTCCTCCTCCTCCTCCTCCTCCTCCTCCTCCTCCTCCTCCTCCTCCTCCTCCTCCTCCTCCTCCTTCTTCTTCTTCTTCTTCTTCATCTTCCTTCTCTTTCCTCCTCCTTTTCTTGTATTTATTCTTCCTTCTTCCTCCTCTTCTTCTTCTTCCTCCTCCTCCTCCCTTCTTGTTTTTCCTCTCTTGCTTTCTTCTTCTTCTTCTTCTTTCTTCTTCTTCCTCTTCCTCTTCCTCCTCCTTCCTTCCTCTTCTTCCTGTGTAAAAATGATGGGAAAATATTAGAGAGAGAGAGAGAGAGAGAGAGAGAGAGAGAGAGAGAGAGAGAGAGAGAGAGAGCCCTGAGAGATAGATAGATAGATGGAATAAGTGAATGAAAGAGAGATAGAGAGAAATAGAGAAAGAAAGAGAGAGAGTAAAGAAATTTAAAGCTATCTCACAATCTTAGTTAAAGATAATTGTAATTTTCTTAATTTATATATTTATTTCATTTATCAATTTATGTACGTATATTTATTTTACGTTCATGTGTGTGTGTGTGTACGTTTTTTCAGCCTTAGTGGGGGGTCATGTACGTATTTCATGTACGTACACAAAATATATAATATAACTTACATGTACGTATATATATATATATTCCTGTGTACGTAATTTCTTCCCCCAAAAAACCTTCGTGTACCTAATGTGTGTGTGTGTGTACGTACATTCATATCAATCTCATGTACGTTTCTATGTACATATTGGAAACCTTCTGTATACCTTCTCAAACAAAACAGTCATGTGTACGTCTTTACTAAAGGGAGCGTGTGTACGTAATCAGAAATGTACATAGTCTGTGTACACCAAATTAATGGCTATGTACTGTACGTATTTATTAGAAAGGTCATGTACGTATTTTGACGGTCGTGTGTACCTCTCAGGGCTGTATGTACGTGTGTGTGTGTGTGTGTGTGTACGTACATGAGGAGAGGGGGGGGGGGGGGGGTTAAGGGCATATATATAAACAAACAAACAAAGAAAGAAAAGAAAAAGAAAGAGAAAGACGGTTTTTTGTACTAATAAAGAAACTGGTAAATAAATTGTATTTGTTTGATTTAATATAATTCATCCTTATCTATCTTATCTAACTGTGTTCCTAACCTTCCTAACACGTCTTCCTAACACGTACACAATTATCAATCAGACTGTTCCCTCCTCCTCTCCCCCACACCCACACCCACGCCCACGCCCACGCCCACGGTCATTCACTATCACTAATCACCTTCCTAAAGTACCAGTGTGAATGATTATTTTTCTCTCCTAAACCCAGATACCTTACCCTCCAAAATCATCTCCTCATTCTGTTTCCTCCCCCTCCTCCATCTCCCCCTCCTCCCTCCTCCATCTCCCTCCTCCCTCCTCCATCTCCTCCCTCCTCCATCTCCTTCCTTCTCCTCCAAAGCCTTTCATTGATATCTCGCTCCCTTTCCCATCCTCTATCCGACCACAACCTTCCTAAAACTGTTATACCTCCTCCTCCTCCTCCTCCTCCTCCTCCTCTCCCTACTTCCTCTCCTCCTCCTCCTCCTCCTCCTTCCCTCACAGCTACGTCTAGAAAATCTCTCCTTGGCTATATATTTTACCTCCAGAAAATCGTGAATCCTTGCTATGTAAATCCTAAATCCTAAATCCTTCCCGTCTAGATGATATCCTTCCTTCCTTCTATAACTCCTACTTGTGATCCTTCCACCTGTCCTAATCCTACTGCCATCCTACCATCATCACAACTCCTTCCTGAGAGAGAGAGAGAGAGAGAGAGAGAGAGAGAGAGAGAGAGAGAGAGAGAGAGAAAGAGAGAGAGAAAAACTAACTATAATTTTTTTTCATTTTAGAGAATGGGTGAGTCTAATATACAAAGGTGGGGGAGGAAGTCTCTCTCTCTCTCTCTCTCTCTCTCTCTCTCTCTCTCTCCTGGAAAACTGGAAGACCTTGAAGAACGCTGGAGAAGGAGGAAGAGGGGGGGGGGAGGAGGAGGAGGAAGGTGAAGGTCAGTGAATGGAGGGAAAAGAGAGAGAGAGAGAGAGAGGAGAGAAAGGTTAATGATCTATAGAGAGAGAGAGGAAGAAAATGATCATTGTTATTGTTCTTATAAGTATTTCTCTCTCTCTCTCTCTCTCTCTCTCTCTCTCTCTCTCTCTCGGTTTGGGCGAGTCCATTTGCTTTGACGTGGGGGAGGATTTTCTCTAACTAATTTATGTGTGTGTGTGTGTGTGTACGTGTGTGTGTATGTGTGTGTGTGTGTTTATTATTATTATTAAGAAGAGAAGGAAGGAAGGAAGAGGAGGAAAGAGGAAGGAGGAGGAAGAATAGGAGGAGGAGGAGGAGGAAGGAAGGAAGAAAATACCGTTAATAATAATTTTCTCTCCATTTCTCCAACTTTCTCTCTTCTCTCTTCCTTTCCTCCACTTTCTCTCTTCTCTCCAAGGTGACCTAACTCTCTCTCTCTCTTACCTTCACCTCTCACTTTCTCTCACTTTTACTTTCGCTTTCTCTCTCTCTCTCTTTTGGGGGTCAAGGAGAGAGAGAGAGAGAGAGAGAGAGAGAGAGAGAGAGAGAGAGAGAGAGAGAGAGAGAGAGAGAAAGGCAAGATAGGGAAAGTTACATCCATTCTCTCTCTCTCTCTCTCTCTCTCTCTCTCTCTCTCTCTCATACAAGGCGAGACCATTCTAAAATACAAGGGGAGTCCACTATCACCTAATTCCCCCTTATTACCATTATCTCATTATTCCCATACGTTACCATACACTAATTAATCATAGTAATTAATTTAAGTGTTAATTAAGTGTGTTGAGTGAGTGTAAAGTGTTAAGTGAGGTTATTAAGTGAGTTTGTAGAGGTAAGGTGTGGTGTGGACTCCCCCGCTTGGGTAGAATGGAGTGGTCTGTGTTAGGAGGAGGAGGAGGAGGAGAGAATGAAAGGGAGGAAGAAAGGAGGAGAGGAAGAGAAGGAAGGAAGGGGAGGAGGGAGGAAGAGGAGGGGAGGAGGAGAAGAGGGAGATAGAAGAGGAGGAGGAAGAGGAATATAATAATAATAATAAATCTATGTGTGTGTGTGTGTGTGTGTGTGTGTGTGTGTGTGTGTGTATACGTGTGTGTGTGTGTGTATATACGTGTGTGTGTGTGTGTGGGTCTGTCTCCTCGTACACAAGGACAGAGGGCCAGCCAGGGACAAAACGTACACAGGCCTTGTGTGTACATGGTGTCCTTGTGTACGTATTTGTGTATGTATGTATGTATGTATGTGTGCGTGAGAGAGAGAGAGAGAGAGAGAGAGAGAGAGAGAGAGAGAGAGAGAGAGAGAGATTAAAGATAGCTCACTTCAAGGTCATTTCTCCGTTTTCTGTTGTATTTAATTTAATTTATATTGAGGCGAGACTTAAATATAACCTCATTTTAGAGCTATCTTTAATTTTACGGTCGTTTCAAATTAGAGATAGTCTTTCTAGTGCTTCAAATTAGAACTATCTTTAAATTATCTCTCATTAGCACATTAAAGATCGCTCTAATTCAAAGTGAAATGCCTTGTACCTCCCTCCTCTCTCTCTCCATTCCTCCTCTTCCCTCTCTCCATTCCTCCTCCTCTTCCCTCTCTCCATTCCTCCTCCTCTTCTCTCTCCATTCCTCCTCCTCTTTCTTCCCTCCATCTCTCCTCTCCCCTCCGTCTCTCCCTTTAGTGTAAGATAATATACTGTAACCTAGAGAGAGAGAGAGAGAGAGAGAGAGAGAGAGAGAGAGAGAGAGAGAGAGAGAGCTACATTACACCCCATCAACTCTACGTACACATGACTGTTTCTACCCATACACCAAGAAAAAGATATACATACATACAATCAAATTTTTATTCAGAATATACACACACACCCATAAACTTACATACATTCACACACACAGACACGTACGCACACAGGATCTGAAAGGAGAAAAAGTACACACGCATTAGTAATCTTGTGTACGCATTTGCCTATGTGCGTACACGTGTGCGTATCTATGTCAGTTAGTTTTTTTTTTTTTATCATTTGACCTCAATTAATGTAGGTAAGATTTGGTTTACATCATGTACGTTAAAATTACGCACACACACTCCCCATACATACATACAAGTACACAGACAGACATGCAGAAGTACACACGCACACCCATATATACATGCATAGACGTACACACCCCCATTCATACATACATAGACGTACACACATCCCAATACATACATACATAGACGTACACACCTCCATAAATACATACATAGACGTACACACATCCCAATACATATACATAGACGTACACACACCTCCATAAATACATACATAAGAGTATACACCACCCCAATACATCCATACATAGACGTACACACCACCATACATACATACATACACGTACACACACCCATACATACATAAAAATCATAATTCTTACCATTAATATTTCTTCTTCCTTCTCTTCTAATTCTTCTTTATCTTCCTCCTCCTCCTCCTCCTCTTCCTTCCTTCCTTCCCTCCTCCTCCTCCTCTTCCTTCCATAACAAAAAACTGAAAAAAATAAAAACAATAAATAAAAAAATTTCAAACCTAACTTAATTATTAACGAAAATGCTTAATTACCCTCATTAGTGTCTTAATTAGGCCTATTCAGACTTGCGTAGTTTTCCACAGCAGTGATTAGTGACGCCAATCTAGGGAGACTCATCCGAAGGGGTCATCATTATAGGCCTAATTACGGGGAGAGAGAGAGAGAGAGAGAGAGAGAGAGAGAGAGAGAGAGAGAGAGAGAGAGAGAGAGAGAGAGAGAGAGAGAGAGAGAGAGAGAAATAAAAATGGGTATATATTTATAATTATGTTAAAGAAAATTAAAGAGAATTAGAGAGAAAGATACTTACTCTAATATTTTTCTTCTTCCTCCTCCTCCTCTTCCTCTTCCTTCCTCCTTCTCTCTCTCCTTCCTTCCTTCTCTCATTCTTAAAAATAAACAAAAAAACAAACAATTAATAATCATAAATAATAATAATAATAATAATAATAATAATAATTAGCATTAATCAGAATTATAATTATGATCACAAGGGGTCTCATACCTAACCTATTATATATAGTCATCATTAATATTTTAGAGATAGTTCTAATTAGAGATAGCTTTAATTAGAGACAGTTGAGTTTTTTCAAGCTATTTTTATATATTTTTTATTTATTAGCGAAGTTTTCTTATAATTAATTACACTAAGTTAGAGAGAGCTTTTATTAGAGATAGTTTTAAATAAAGCGAGATTTTTAGAGATAGTTTTAAGCAGAGCGAGATTTTTAGAGATAGTTTTAAGCAAAGCGAGATTTTTAGAGATAGTTTTAAGCAGAGCGAGATTTTTAGAGATAGTTTTAAGCAGAACGAACATTTTTAAAGATAGTTTTAAATAGAGCGAGATTTTTAAAGATAGTTTTAAATAGAGCGAGCCGTAATAACTTATCTTTAATCATTAGAGTTAGTTTTAATGGAGCAAAAAATCTAAATTAAAAATATCTTTAATTAGAGCCAATTTCTAATAAGCGTTTTAATTACTGAATTAAAGCTAGTTTTAATTAGAGATAGCTTACCTTTCTTTAATTAGGGGGGGGTGAAGGGGGTGGGGGCGGGGGGCAGGTCTCCTCTCGCTCTCTTTCTACCTGTAAAGAAAATTAAAGACAGATTAAAGATAGTTCTAACACACAAAATTAAAGATATTTCATACATACATATGTACACCCAACTATACACGTGTACGTCTTTAAATATACGTACACAGACGTGGCTGGGCATGTACGTTTTTCTAGCACCCTTTTCTAACACAGTGTACATGGAAATTACGTACACCATGTCTGTTTAGTGTGCGTATGTACGTATGTTTGTATAGGATGAAAGGAAGAGGAGAAAAGAGGAGGGAGGAGGAGGAGGAGGGAAGAAGAGGAGGAGGGAAGAAGAGGAGGAGGGAAGAAGAGGAGGAGGAGGGAAGAAGAGGAGGAGGAGGGAAGAAGAGGAGGAGGAGGGAAGAGGAGGAGGAGGAGGAAGAGGAGGAGGAGGAGGGAAGAGGAGGAGGAGGAGGGAAGAGGAGGAGGAGGAGGGAAGAGGAGGAGGAGGAGGGAAGAGGAGGAGGAGGAGGAGGAGGAGGAGGAGGAGGAGGAGGAGGAGGAGGAGGAGGAGGAAGAAGAGGAGGAGGAGGAGGAGGAGAAAAATATTGTATTATTTTTTTCACAAAAAATCAAATTAAAGAAAATAAAAATATCTCACCTTAATCAGTATCTTTAAAAGTGGACTCCATCTTTCTTTTCTCTCGCTCACTTTTCTTTTTTTCTCTCTCTTCCATCTGTAGAAAGAAAATGAAAAAGAAAAAGAAAGAGAAGACGGGAGAAAGAAAAATAAATTAATAAATATATATACAAAAAAATATATAATTATGATCATATATAAGTTAATTACTCTTAATTACCCCTCATTAGTGTCTTAATTAGGCCTATTCAGACTTGCGTAGTTTTCCACAGCAGTGATTAGTGACGCCAATCTAGGGAGACTCATCCGAAAGGGTCATCATTATAGGCCTAAGCAAAAAATAATAATAAATAAATAAATAAATAAATAATAATGATACCAACTTACATTATTTATATTATTTTTTCTTCCTCTTCCTCCTCCTCGTAGTAATCTTCCTTCCTTCCTTCCTTCCATCATCCTCTTCTCTCTCTCTCTCACTCCTCACCTACAAACAAACAAATACACACACATTACAACCTGACCCAATCTTGACCTCATTTCCAAGGTCATGTAAGGTCACCTCAGAGATCCGTAACGATATTCACTCACAGAAGAATCAGTTTCGGGATAATTGGTCATCATGTGAAGGGAAGGGAAGGGAAGGGAAGGGAAGGGAAATTGTATGGGGGGGGGAGGGAGGGAAGGGAAGAGGTGAGGAATGGTAGGGAAGAGAAGAGAAGGAGGGGTTTGAGGGAGAGAGAGAGAGAGGCAAGTAAGGTAAGTAAGGTAAGGTGAGGAGAGATATTTGAGGGGAAGGAGAATTTTTACGGGAAAATTTTAGGAATAAAATTAAGACAAAAATCAATTTATCATTTAAAAAAATAATAATAATCTTACCTGTCCATATTCTTGTTAATTAAGCCACCAAACACACACACACACACACACACACACACACACCAGTCACGTGTATGTATGCGTGTATGTACGTATTCAAGTTGCGTCCATCTTAGCAACTCTGGAAGGAAACAAAAAAATATATATATATAACTACGAATAATTACCTTTATATAACGACCCTTCAATTAATTAACTTTCCCTCGTAATTAGTGTGGCCTTGGACAGGTTCACGACAGGCATACAAACACCTGTGTGAGTTAATCAAGGCCATTAACCCTTACTCTGCCCTCCTCACCACCCCAACACACCTTGGAGGGCGGGCTGGGAGAGGCTGGGGGCGCAATAATAATAATAATAATAATCTAACCTAATCAATAATAACATCAGCGTCTTCTCTCACAGGTAGTAATTAAACCAATAATATTAATAGCACGATAGGGAAATTAACCCTATCAGATCGGACCTATTTGTTTGGTAAATATTTTTTGTTTATTCCCAGCGTCGTGTCATCCTGCTTCACTGTTTGTTCTATTTACCGGTGTCATCTTAAAGGTTTCAATATTATTCCCATTTAACCGTTTTAGATATATATTCGATCGTTATTAACTTGCTATAAGATTATTAAGTTAAGAATCATGATTTTGACCGTGTTCTGTTAATAAACTCCCACTCACTGACTCCTGCCTCCTACCGCCAGCGCGTCCTCACAGTGACAAGGGCGGGAAAGCGGGAAGGGATTGTAATGACTGTCCACTATTAACACCTTACACTAATTTTTTCAAGCACAAAACCAGTGGCGAGTCTAGCTTAGCGATGGTTACCTAAAAACACGGGCGGCTGGGTGGTGACAAGACACTCTTTAACATTACCTTCCCTTTACGTGGTGACGCTCTTCCCCAGACTGGCGGGAGGAGCGTCGCGCCTTAACCATTCCCGCCTAAAATTTCCCCGCGAAGTAACACATGTTCGTAACACTGTATATATATAAATTACTGACCACGTGGTACTTCAATATTAATAACTTTCAAATAAAACCGCTATTTTTTACCACATCATCGCCTTATATAGGATACTCGAGAGGTGAAGTAATATAAGGGTACACACGATCCTCCCCGCCGCGACCCCGCCACTCACCACCAGCCCGGGCCGCCTCACGCCCTCATTACCAAACACACCCACGCAACACCGGCATTAAATGTGTTCTCCATTGGAATAATCAATGCTAGGAATGCCCTTACCTCTCCATGTAGTCACAGCACCGTGTATACCCGCTTTTAACACTAGCTGGGATTAGCACTTGGATAGAACTGTTTAAGTGAAGCTAGCACCGGCGGGGGAGGTGATGCCACAACACTCCTTACTCCCTCACTAATGATGATCAGGTGAACATGATGATTAGATAACCATGATGACTAGGTAACCATGATGACTAGATAAGCATGATTACTACGAAAACAGATTATTTATGACTTAAAAATTTACTGACCACGTGTTCAGAAAATGCTTAAAATCGATATTCTTCGTAAATCCACGATAATTATTTATACAACGATCTTGTATTCCAATTATTTGAACTTTATATAATCTTTCACTGCGATTTAATGATTGATTGTCCATCTATACAGAAAAAAAAAAAAACGATCGCGTGGTTAAACTGACCACGTGGAAGTAAAAATGTTACCTAACTGAAAAATAAATAAATAATCAACTAAAACGAACTGCTGATAAAAATAAATAGAAAACACACAACAAAATAAATCAATATAATTCCTATAAACTAAAGCAAAAAAATAATTTGAAAAAGTCGAACTAAAATCCCTCAAAATAAAAAAAAATTAGCAAAAAAATCTATTCTAACCTAATATAAAACCACATTATATTAAACTATCCTTAATAACTTACCTTCAGGGAGGCGATTTGAAGGGAAATAGAGATAAATAGGAGAGAGGCGGATAGGCACGTCCACACAACATGGAGTCCGCTGAGAGAAGGAGCGAGAGAGAGCGAGAGAGGGAGAGGTAAGATGGGAGCTCAAAATGGCGGGATGTGAGACTTTTGTACGGGGTTATCATTATTAATTTCCTTGTTTTCATCCATTTTCCTTACTTATTCCTCTTCCTATGTGTTTCATTGTGTTTTATATTATTTATTGAACTGTTTTATGCGCTTGATTATGTGTATTTATGCAGTTTTGGGGATATTTTTGTATTTCTTGTTTTCTTCTGTTTTCTCTCTTATTCCTTCCTTCTATTTATTTATTTATGTTATATTATATTTGGTTGTATTTATGTAACTGTTATATTTACTTTTTG
>JAXIVD010010154.1:0-12500 GCA_036785275.1 Cancer borealis
GGAAGAAAAATCTCACCTGTACAACTTCACACTAAACTTTTAACAAACAATGTTTTTTCCACATTCCTTGTCTTTTCGCCTCGGGTATGAAATGGAACTAAATATAGCATCCAACCTGACCTTACTAAAACATGGGAAGCAAATTTGTTTTCTCTGAACCTTAGTTCCCGTCAGTCTTCACTTCCTCCTCACAGATCGATCTTAGAATCGAAAAATGTTAAAAGCGAACGTTCTTGACCACTAGTGACATTTAAAACAATTTCGAAATATTGAGATGAGAAAAAGTTAGTCTTAAGAACAATTAGAACGCTTCCTAAAGTCTTAGACGGTAGGATTTTTGTTACATATGAATGCCAAGTCCGTTGTATGTGTAGCCTCTTGGAAATAATTAATAAACTTATACATAAAGTAATGTAAAGGTTAACATCGCCTCAAATACCTACAATTTGTCCATCTGAATCTTTCCAACTCAGTACTGTGAAGCACCAAGGACACTCAAAACCCACAAGGTTGCAAGCTGAGATTTACAAAAGTTTCGTCTCTATTTGTCCGTGATATAAATATTCATTAAAGCCATCATGCAAAGTATTATTTGCTCACATGTACAATCTGCTTAGCATATCTACATTCTTTGAATCAATAAAGGCAATATGAAGCCAGAATTCACTCAACGCAGACCGACACATATTCACACGCTAACAGATTGTGTGAAGCGAGACTTGCTTTCTAAGCTGTCACATTAAAAACTGTTATCGGACTCACTAATGAACTGGAAAACTAATGTTGTTTTTACTCCTAAATCCATGTAAAGAAGTCATACCCTGATAGATAGAGACGACTATGTTAATGAACAACACTTTATACTAGAAATCTTACACTATAAACTAGATGTCTCAACTCTGTGAGGTGGAGGTCTTTATTAAATTATAGATTATCAGGTGAAGCGATATCCCTCTTTCAATATTACAGTCAAGCAAGACGTGTTTTGTGGTTAACGAGGAGCTAAAATTTTCAAAAGATTAGTAAACTTTCGTATTAGAATGATGGGAGCAAGAGTAGCGAGTGAGTAGCAAGTGTATCGTACTGTGTCCGCGTGAGGGGAGGGACGTGAAGGCATGCAGTTAGTAATCCAACGGGAATCGTGGAGGAAGATAAGACCACATGCAACATGGAAGCTAAATGTGAGAAATTTAACATAATTTCCAGTAGGGGGTCACATGCTAGACAGTATAACCTTGGATTCTGATGAAGCATGTAAATTGTAAGCATTAAACACATTATTACGTACGCTAAATAATACATTGAAACTGATGCGTGGTGTGCCTTGAGTGTAGTACATAATTATGATCAATACTAATGTGAGTAGAAATAAAAATATGAAGTGTAGCAGAACAATGTAATACTGAATGCCAAAAATGATCATGGACCCTTGCACGTGCGTATATATTACAGGTGTTGATAAAGGTAGAAGTACATGCAGAGAGTACTGACAGATATAAGTAGGATTACAAAGAGACTACATCATGGTTATGGACTACGGAATCGGAGTACTGTGTATATATGCAAATGTATGTAAATTATCTCTTACATCCTCTCTCTCTCTCCTCTCTCTCTCTCTCTCTCTCTCTCTCTCTCTCTCTCTCTCTCTCTCTCTCTCTCTCTCTCTCTCTCTCTCTCTCTCACATAGTCACATAAACACATATACACACACACACACACACACACACACACACACACACACACACACACACACACACACACACACACACACACACACACACACACACACACACAAGGCAGGACACAACAGGATCCATCCATCATCCACATTTAATACAGCAACACTCTGCGTCGTATATCACAGCCGATGTTGGTCCCAGGATGTGGCGGTGGCGGTGCGGTGGTCAGGACTTCTTGACGCTTGTGGGTGTTGGTGTAAGGGGTGTGGGAAGGGGATACGGTGGAGAGTTTGAGGATAATGGTTCTTGGGAAAGTACTCGTGGTTGGTTAGGGTGGTGGTGATGGTGGTGGTGGTGGTGGTAATGGTGTTGGTGATACAATAGCGTTGATAATGATGGTGCGTACATTCAATTATGTCTCTGTGTGTGTGTGTGTGTGTGTGTGTGTGTGTGTGTGTGTGTGTGTGTGTGTGTGTGTGTGTGTGTGTGTGTGTATGTGTGTGTGTGTGTGTGTGTGTGTGTGTGTGTGTGTGTGTGTGTGTGTGTGTGTGTAATACTGATAAGTTTAATTCATGTTTGCTATTGCCATTTATTGCTATTTCGACTCCTTTGTAATATTCACTATTCAATATTCCTTGTCACTGACAGGCAGACAGACAGACAGACAGACAGACAGACAGACAGACAGACAGACAGACCAAAACAATCCATATCATAAATACATTGACCTTTAGATCACACGGAGGCTATATTTACCAGACAGAATGTTAGACAGACTGATCTGAAGTCATAAAACAGAAGAACACACCAGACACTGATTGGATGTAATTGCTCTCGTCCTCGATGTCTGAGTGGTGCTGGAGGTGGAGATGGAGATGGAGGTGGCGTCTTGTAATTACGTCTGTGTTTTGCTTGCCACGCCACTGTAGCGATCACAGCAAGCACACACACGCACACGCACACATTGAGACACCTTGCTTCATTCATCCGTTGCCTCCATCCCTCGCGTTCCTTCCTAGCGTGACTAATACTGACGTCCTTCACATTCTGAACATTTTTACTGAGAACCGACCAACGCCAAGCCTTGTGGGCGTCGCGTCGCCTCGCCCTACTTCATTCATAGTTCCTTTCTCGAACAGATACAAAGTGATAAGTAGAATTGACTTTCTTAGAAGCATGTTATAGAATAGACGTTGAGGCAATATACACACACTAACCTTTAGTGTAGTTTTACGGTGCAATTGATGCCATGACGCAGTGATACTCTATGACTTTACAAGACGTGTTACTAAAAAGCATCAGCTCACCTCTATATATTATTTCCATTTAGTGTTCAATTCTCATCGTCAGAAAGCAGAACGAACCAAGAGCGATTTGAAGATCCGAATTAGTCTTGTTCTTGTCGTCTATTGATAACGTGATGTACTTGTATTGAGTGAATCCGTAACACTGACTTGATGCAGCCCGCCCGAGGATATCCTTGCGAAACCCACCGAACTTCTGTCAATTGACTAGTGTGATATACAATGTACAGACCTGCACACACACACACACACACACACACACACACACACACACACACACACACACACACACACACACACACACACACACACACACACACACACACACACACACACACACACGTGGATGCTTGGTGGTTTGTTTCTCGTTCGTTTTTCTTAAGTTAATGTACAAAAAAAAGGCCAAGAACCATAAAACAAATAATAATAAGAGAACAATACACTCTGGTTCTTAAAAGAAGAGTAAAGCTTCATATAATCACGTCAGTTGAGTCGTTGAGGTGTTCCCATAACCTGTTCCACCCCTCAAGGTTATCCAGGAAGTTGTAAGCAGGTGGCAAGCGGAACAAGCCAGAGTGTGCCAGCGAGTACCAGTGAATTGGGTGAAGGATGGAAGACACTGGTTATAGTTTACATTAGTAGGATCAATAGAATACTGAGAAGACGTTGTAGTGGCGCCATAGGAGGAAGAGTCATGTTCCTATCAAGTGTGAAGACAAGAAGACACTGGATTCACTATCTTGTTTGTTAGTGATGTGTTGGAGGATTTTCTGTCTCACATGAGTTTATTTTATCTTTCCTTTTATAAATAAAGGTAACGTCTCCAAGGTACTACAAGTAGCATGATTTTATTGAACTTGCTTTAAGAGGATTTAATATATTAATCATTTTACCAAAGTTTTTAGCAAAGGATAGTCTAGAAAATATAATTGTATAGGTTAAGAAAAGCTGTTATTCAAGATGAGTAAATAATGGTTTGAGAGTATGAAAACATGAAGCATTTTAGGTATTGAAGTATCTTTGGCCCACACCGAAATAATAAAGAGATCAGCGAGTAAGTGTTTTGTAGCAACGCTCCTTCAATGATTCCAGCTGGCAGGGTCATCTTTCACGTGAGGTAGAAATATTTTATCAGCACAGCGTAGAAATGTACCCTGTAAATGTTTGTGTGTGTGTGTGTGTGTGTGTGTGTGTGTGTGTGTGTGTGTGTGTGTGTGTGTGTGTGTGTGTGTGTGTGTGTGTGTGTGTGTGTGTGTGTGTCCATCTTCAGGTCAGGACAGTAATTTGTTATTATTCTGAGTTTTTCTCCCACAAAGTTTAAGAAATACGAGGTTAGGCCAATATATGGGGTCTATAACATTTGGTCATTTGTCCAAGTATAAAAAAAGATATACGTTACTATTCTTCATTTGAGGGTACATACTGGAGCCTTATGAAATATTCTGTACGTGTCAAAATTGGAGTAAATTCAGGAAAATATAAAGACCAGCAATAGCAGAGACCTTGATTAGTCTGTGGAGGACAAACAGGAACCTTTACCAGTACTTTCCACTCTTCTTTCAGTGACTTGTTTATCCTAGACCACCACGGAGACTTTTCTGTTTTTCAGCTCTATAACTCCACATCCTTTTTCATCTGTGATTGCGAAAAGGACGTTCGTAAAACCATGATTGCACCTGGACGCACTCACGCTTATTTATCATCAACGTAACTCAGTTTTTACGTGTGTGGGAAGCTCTTGCTCTTTGTTGAGGGTCATGCGAAATGGAGAAAAAAATGTGAGCGATACCAGAGTCGGAAATTTTAATCAAGCGGCTCTTTGGTGGATGCACATTGGAGGAAGCGGCTCCTCCAACACACGTTTCTTAAATCTGCAAAGAGTGAATCATAAGCAGCTGCGGATTTTCGGTCAGAGTATAATTTTGTGGTTCGCGATTAAATGAATGTTAAGAGGGTTTAGTCTACATCTGAAGCGTATCATTAATCATTGCATACACCATCATGCTGTATTGGTACGTTGAATTTTTATTTGCTAAGGTTTGTGTGCGCCATTAAACCCCATCATAATATAGTGTTGTTATCTCTCAGAGTTGATGTTTTTTTCCAGTCCCCTTTTTGGTCACAAGTTCTGCGTAATGGGTAATATGTAGGTAGTGTAGACGACCCTGTGATATGGAAACGTCAGCAGCGTAGGAGAATAAAGGAAAATGAACATAGATGACCTCTAAAAACACGCGAATACCGTACCCAGCGCGGCCGTACCCCAACCTGGCCATCACCTTCAATAGCAAGGAAGGATAAGACAGGAACGAACGTAAACATCGACAGCAAAATTAGAAGGGTGTCCAAGGTAACTATCTGAGAGAGAGAGAGAGAGAGAGAGAGAGAGAGAGAGAGAGAGAGAGAGAGAGAGAGAGAGAGAGAGAGAGAGAGAGAGAGAGAGAGAGAGAGAGAGAGAGAGAGAGAGAGAAAGAGAGAGAGAGAGAGAGAATGAAAAGAATTCGTAATGTTTTTGAAAGTGCGTTATGATTTTTGTACATCGTGTAATGGTGTACATCGCTAAATCTCCGCCACGCGTTAGTGTTTCGCATTAGATATAGATTTCACTGCCCGATATCTCAGCTTGGTGGAGTTATATATTTTCATGTTAATTTTTGCTCCAGATAACTTTACTGTAAAGGATGAGGTTAAATGTTACTTGTCTCATTAACTTAATATACACACGGACTAAAAGCTCTAACTCCACTGTGCTCGTTAGAATTTTTATTTTATTCACAATTAATTTCGTTATTCTTTCAAACGTTTCCACTGCATGTTTCACTTTCCTCATGTGTGCTACTTCTTATCACGTGTTGCATGCTCGTACACACATTTTACACATCATTATGGTAAAAAAACTATTCTTACTGAACTAATAGTACCAACTATTTCTATACATCATATGAAGTTGCCTCCATCTATATATATTTTTTGTTTTTCTCCCTGGTGTAATTTCATATGAAGTGGTTCTTTTCTATATACGTAGTTCAATATATTTATATCGTTTATTTCATTGGGTCAAAGTTGCCAACACTCTCCCGCAGTGACATCTGGTGACCAAAACCGAAGTCACGTGTTTGCTTTTGATCGAAACTTAATCCAAATGGCGACTTCGTAGCAATTTACCAGACGGTCGCGATTGAGGATTGAGGATTGAGGTCACCATATCCAAGGTATTTATTGAATCGTGACTACCGTGTTTTCAGTTGGTTCGTTTAGCAAGCAATACTAAAGCAATATAAGCTACGGTCATCTTGTTTAATCTGTACCAAGCCTCAACTACGTCAATATACACAAAACACACACATACACACACATACACTCAAACACACACAGATGTATATCCTTTCAGAACTACCATCTTCTCCACCTATTTCCATCTTCCAATCTCTCACATCAAAAGAAATAGATATGAAGGAAAACAACATAACATATATACGTAAGCAGAGCAGACGGAATGATGCACCAACAATAAGTTAAGCTGACTACCGAATTCTCAGCAAATTTCGGGAAATATCCGTCTGGAAATTGAGTTTTTTCTAAGGAAAGTCTTAGAAAAAGGTTTTGTAAAATGAAAACAGGTCTGACCGTGAAGGGAATGGATGTGACGAAGCAATCGGTATATTTGAAAGGAAGTCTACTGGAGCAGCAGCAAGAAAAGAAACAAAAATTGAAAGATAAACGGACAGACGTGCAGACAGAGAGACAAATACACAGGCAGACGGACAGCCACAATTAATTAAGGAGAAACATATAATGGAGACAGACGAATGGACAGATACAGCGTAGGAGTGGCTGGGAGAAGGAAAGAGGAGAGCAAAGAAAAATGGAAAAAACAAGACAGTCAACATTTTACCCCATTATTGATTTATATATGAATATATATATATATATATATATATATATATATATATATATATATATATATATATATATATATATATATATATATATATATATATTATTACTACTACTACTGACTAGCACCACTAATAATAATAATAATAATAATAATAATAATAATAATAATAATAATAGTAATAATAATAATAATAATAATAATAATAATAATATTAATAATAATAATAATAATAATAATAATAGTAATAGTAATAATACTGTTACCATTGTTCATTTAGCAAGGAAGCTCAGTGCCAGAAGTGAAATTAATGAAAAGCTTCACTAAAACCTGATTTGTGGAAATTAATAATAAAATCCTGTAATGAACTACAGAGAGAGAGAGAGAGAGAGAGAGAGAGAGAGAGAGAGAGAGAGAGAGAGAGAGAGAGAGAGAGAGAGAGAGAGAGAGAGAGAGAGAGAGAGAGAGAGAGAGACAAACCAGCACCAGCAGCACTAAAATCCTCCTTTGTCATCAGTATTCCAACACATTCTTTGACATATTCAAAAGATTCAACTGTCGCACTATTTTCACTTAAGTTAATTAATGTGTACGCTGCCAACTTGCAACTCAGGCCGCGTTGCTGTCTGAAATGCGCCGCTTCAGTGTCTCCGGTGAATTATTTAATGAAGTAATTAATCTATTTGTCAAGTGGATTGTGTGTGTGTGTGTGTGTGTGTGTGTGTGTGTGTGTGTGTGTGTGTGTGTGTGTGTGTGTGTGTGTGTGTGTGTGTGTATGTGTGTGTGTGTGTGTTTCCGTTGTGTACCATTGCCATCAGCAGCAGCATCAGCAACAGTTGGGTCTCGACTGTTGAACAAAGGCACAGAACCAATGTCTGCCAGTTTCTGCTTCCAAAACTTTCAACATTATCTCTCTATCCCTTGTCTCAGCTTCTTTCATTGAGTTCCATTTACGAGGCCGACAATATGACTCTTTCTACATCCTGTAAATGCTGCTCTACTCACATGTCTTTCTAATCATTCAATCTCGCCGAGTTGGATAAAGTTTTTTCGCATGATTGAATAATATTAGAAACGTGTTTTCATGCATGTCAGGAATCGTGCTTGTCATGGTGCGTTGTATTTTGTGAAAGTTTTGAGGGTGTGGTGTTCATATTCTACGAAGACTGACGTTTTTGTATTGAATATTAAAGGTGACGAGATAACTGCAAGGGTGGATTTCTGTTCTTTCAGTTTTTGAATAGGAAGGCAGTTGGTGTTCGTCGTCCATGTTTGGAGATTAAGAGAAGTATTAGCAATGTGTGGCTTGCATTTCCTTCATATTGAATAACTCTGAGATATTACTATAAACTCAAAAACTTTAACATTCTTCATTCCCGATGACAGCCATTACTGGGCTAAGCTTAACACAACACTAGTTTATTTGTATCGTCCTCTCTCAGCCTTGATTCCGTTATCTACTCCTGGGTCGCCATTCTTTCAACTTAACTGTCCGTCTATTGTCAGTTCTACGCGTAACATGACATTCCAAATCCATTTATTCTTCTTAATGGCAGTCAAGATATCATAAGTTCGATCCATGACTCTGTGTTGGTTCCTTTCCGTGTCAGGTCTGAGAGTAATATCTCCATTTACCTCAAAGTTCCTGTGTTGATTTTCCCAAAAAAATTATATATGGCTTAAAGTTTCCTGTAGCTATTCTATTTTGTTCACACACACACACACACACACACACACACACACACACACACACACACACACACACACACACACACACACACACACACACACACACACACAAACACACACTAATAGTCAGGTGAACATTTAGGTTCTGAATCTAATTGTATGATTCCTTTTGAACTCACGATCGTTTGCCTTCCCCTTCGACCTCACGTGTTTCATAGTCAAAAGCTCAATAAATAACTCGTCACAGATGCAAGTGAAACAAATACTTAAGAATGTATAAATAGCAAGTAACGGAAGGCTTAATGTCTTACACACGCTTGCCTCTTGTATTGTATAAATATTTGTTGTTAGTGTGAGAAGGGATGACAGAAATTGAGAGGCTCTTCCCCGCCCTCCTTTCTTTTTTGGCACACAACCCACAAACATAAAAGAATAACGCCATTTCTACTAGAGAGAAGATATTTGGAAATTCTTAGAACAGAGATACGAAAGCACGTTGCTATACTGAACACATAGCATAAGTGTGTTCTAACCTAATGTATGTTGTTTGAAAAAGAAGATATATCGTAGGGTAAGGTATGGAAATTATGGTTATGACAAGAAGCATACGAGAAAGATAGAGCGGAGGAAAAGGTGGAGGAGGAAAAAGTAGGAAAAGAGAGGTGATAAGGTTACTGGCTTACAGGGTCACTCAGCTTTGGCTCTGCTTTCAGGAGGATGTTTCTTTCTCGTGTCCTTTTTTATTATTTTTTTACAAGGATATTTTATCTTCGTGGATGTGTGTTTGCGCGCGTTGCTGTTTTTCTACCTAGTTTATATATATACATACATATACATTCATCATCCCTCTCCCTTATCCCTCTTCAAAAATATCGAGAGAGAAAAATACGTGAGGTTGAAATACACTGTGAGGAGAGTGGAATACATGGAGGAAAGACTCACATACTTGTTCGGCTTCACCAATAAAGAAGAAAACATGAAAACTACCTACGAGAGCAAGCAAAAAAAAAAGAGAGAGGACGCAGATGGAGCAATAACCAGCCATCGTAAAAATTGATAAGTGGAAAAAAAGACTGATGTGAGAGAAAGAGAGAGAGAGAGAGAGAGAGAGAGAGAGAGAGAGAGAGAGAGAGAGAGAGAGAGAGAGAGAGAGAGAGAGAGAGAGAGAGAGAGAGAGAGAGAGAGAGAGAGAGAGAGAGAGAGAGAGAGAGAGAGAGAGAGAAAGAGAGAGAGAGAGATCTAACTCAGAGTCAACAGGCTACCACCGATAAAGAGCAAATGTCAAAGAAGAAAAAAGAGCATCGTCAGGTTGAAACGATGGAAGCTTTTTGGGCACGTGTCGGCCACATCGTTTGTCTGTCACTGCGTTCCTCTGAGTCAGTTTCCTGTAACGAGGCTCACTCCCACTTCCCCTCTATCCTCCTCCTCCTCTCCTCCTCTTCTTTTACCAATACACTGTGACCTTATAGCCTCTCTCACCACTCCCATCACCACCACTACCACCACAACCACAACTACCACTCTCACTATGTCACGGATGCACTTCTATCAATTCTCCCCTAACATCATTCTGCTCCTGTGCCCCTCCTCCTCATCAGCGTCTCCTCCTCTCACTGCCTCCTCCCTCAACCCACTTCATGTCTCCCTTAGGTCACTGCTTCCTTCATTCGCTCCAGAACAAAACGTCTGTCTTAAAAATTCTTCCCTTGCCCTTAGGTTGTTAACACTTCAATCCTTTCCACTAGACGCTGCTTCCTCATCCATAAGGTGGCGAGATGCAAAAGTAGTTAATGTCTCTACACAGTCAAATGCAGCAAGAATCAGGTGTATTATGCAGGTAACCCCCATGGCTGCCTGGCAAAAGCAGCTCATCACACGCATTTTGGTGGAAAAAATACCTTGTTTCTTGCAATTATGTGAAAGTATAAGTAACCAGAACATGAACGATATGAGATGAGATGAGATGAGATGACGTTGGTGTGCTTCTCTCAAAGGAAATATATTTACTGATTGTTAGTTGCGTAGCTCTCTTTCTTTTCTTTTTCTGCTTATGATTATTTCTTTTTGTTATTCTTCTACTTCTGTCCTCCAGAAGCTAAAAGATGGTATTGGTAGAGACTTTCACCGTTTTAGTCAGTTAATAAGGATGATAATGGAGGTGAAAGGCGAAATCTCTAAAATAAAATTGTCTGCAATGAGGCAATGTATCAACCTTTACTTCAGTTTCGAAGGTTAGATACACGGTGAGTTTTGTATAAGTGAATAAAATATATACTGTGAGAGTGACAGTGGTGGTAGAAAATACTAAAGACATACTAAGCTGATGGACATGAAAACAAATGCAATCGTTGAGAATTTAGACACAACCGTTTTTTCTCAATCAAAGAGAAATTAGAAGATCACACAGTTATGGACAGCAATCAGTTATCTCAAATGTCTTAATATAGCGCGTACAAGGAAGAAATGGTGAGCTTACAGGAGGCGTAATGCTTCAGACACAAGACACATGACATGAATATTTCTAACGTTATACTGTAAAGTCAGTGGAATCATCAGATCTCCCGTTCAAGTCGTTACCGTGGAAATCATTGGATATAATAATATTCCTGATCCTTCCACAACTTAGGAAATCTCTCGCCTTTCAAGCATCTATATTTTATCCGTTACCGTTGAAATTAGACCATGCTGGTGTGTAAAATCCTTGGAGTGTTGTGTAATAAGAGCAGACTGTTCTTTCGACCTCCTGAGGCACAAAGGACAGAACAGGATCAATGATAAAACTCACAACGCCTCTGCATCCACCCTCGTGTCTGCCCTCCCAGTGAGTGTTTTGCAACATTAATGGCAGGTGTCTTTCTTCCTTTGTGATTTTCAGTGACTGTCTGAAAGCTCGGTGTGTGTGTGTGTGTGTGTGTGTGTGTGTGTGTGTGTGTGTGTGTGTGTGTGTGTGTGTGTGTGTGTGTGTGTGTGTGTGTGTGTGTGTGTGTGTGTGTGTGTGGTGTGTGTATGCGTGTGCGTTTTATCTTGGTAAAATATTTAGGTCGCGGAGGGAAGGTTTTCGGAGGTGCTCTCCCAAGGTCATACAGCTGATCAATAGGCGAGGACGGGAGTGGGTTAAGGGTATCGATCCTTAGGGAGTGAGTTTGGTGAAGGTCTGTAAAAGAAACAGAAGGAGGAGAAATAATAGAACAAAGAAGAAAAATTATTAAAGAAGAAGCATAAAATGAAGGAAAAGAATACATTATAAAAAGAACAATAGTTTGGTCATATGACCTTCAACAAAGAGAAAAAAGAAAAGCAAGAGAGAGAGAGAGAGAGAAGAGAGAGAGAGAGAGAGAGGAGAGAGAGAGAGAGAGAGAGGAGAGAGAGAGAGAGAGAGAGAGAGAAAGAAGAGAGAGAGAGAGAGAGAGAGAGAGAGTAAAAGAGAGAGAGGATATCACACAGAAGCAGACAGACATATAGACATTTAGACAAAAAACCTGACAGAGACCACGACATACTCTTACGTAGAGACACAGACACGTTCCCTCACACTGGAACTATAAGGATGACGATGCTAGTAGTTACCTTAGATAAATCCGCTTTTTACAACATGTATAGCCATGGAAACACAATGTTGATTTAGTGACGATAGAAATATAATAAGAGTCTCCCCTCCTCTCTCTTACCTAAATAAAATCCATGTATTGAGTGTGTTCATTAAAGTAGAAGAGAGAGAAAAATACATAACATTATATTTTTAACCGATCTTAAATACTGAATAGTGTTATTTAAGATTTAGATCATATTGTAGTTATTTGAAGAAGAAAAAAAACCACAGTTGTTTCTTTAAGCAATGTTTAGTTAGTTATTTGTACCTTGCCTTGTTTTTACGTGACCTTTAGCAAACCAATAATGCAAGAAAGAGAGTGTATAGTATTTATCATGTGA
>JAXIVD010010155.1:0-10000 GCA_036785275.1 Cancer borealis
GTAGTAGTAGTAGTAGTAGTAGTGGTGGTGGTAGTAGTAGTTGTAGTTTTTTTGTTCTTGTTGTTGGTCCTGTTGTTGTTGTAGCAGTATTACTTGTGATATTAAGGAGGAACACATAGGAACACATAGGAAGAACAAACAGCAACAGGCCTACTGGCCCTTACGAGGCTGTTTGTGATAAACTAGACTACACTATCTAATCTGGGGTGAAGGATACAGGATAGTAAGGATGAGGGATTCTCCCACCAGCCACGACTGACAGGAGAGGAAGGCCAACCATGCAATATAAGTAAAAATAAATAAATAAATGCGTGGAATTAGATTAGACTAGCCTATTACTACTGTCACTAACACTACTTCTTGGCAAGCGATGTCAGGCCCCTAGCGACGTCCTTTCGAATCGAGTTTTGTAATTACTGTACATTAGAAGGAACTTGCTCAAAGTTTACTATGTTGACGAATAATGTTTTAGTTGCGGATTGGCTTCTAAGTATTTGTCCAGTCTATTTTTGAATGTATTAATCGTTTTACTGTCGACGACATTGGCGGACAGGGAGTTCCAAACGTTAACGATCCGATTGAAAAAGAAATGTTTGGCTTCGTTTGATGTGAATCTTTTACCAGTAATCTTAAAAGTATGACGTCTTCTTGTTATATTTGATCGATCAAAAGTAATGTAATCTTCTGCATTGATATTATCAAATCCTTTAATTATCTTGAACATTTCAATTAAATCTCCTCTCATCCTTCGTTTTTCGAGGCTGAATAAGTTTGATTCTTTAAGTCTTTCTTCATAAGGTTTATTTCTCAGCCTTTAGAATCATTTTCGTTATTCTACGCTGGACTCTTTCCAGTTTATCAATGTCCTTTCTGTAATATGGGGACCAGAACTGTACGCAATATTCAAGTTGAGGTCGTACTAGTGAATTATGGAGTTTTAATATGACTTTTTCTGATTTATTTTCGAAAGTACGCCAATAAAGCCGACCAATCTGAGCAATGCTGACTGGGTTTTAAATCGCTTGATATTGTGATTCCTAGATCTTTTTCCTTGTTCACTGCAGAAAGTAGTTTTCCATTCATTTGGTACTGAACGTGATCATTATTTCTTCCGATATGTAGTACTATACATTTATCAACGTTAAATTTAATTTGCCATTTATTGGCCCAAGACGTTAGTCGATCAAGGTCTGATTGTAAGACTTCTCTGTCACTTGTCGAAGTTACTTTACTGGCAATTTTCGTATCATCAGCGAATTTTGATATTTTGCATGAGATCCCATCATCTATGTCATTAACATATATCAGAAACAAAATAGGGCCAAGTACTGAATCCTGTGGTACGCCACTTTTTACGTTTAACCATTGAGAGGAGATACCGTTTAAGATTACTCTCTGTTTACGTTCAGAGAGCCAGTCCTGAAGCCAATTGTAGATGCTACCAGAGATACCGTGAGTCTTTAGTTTGTTAAGCAATCGTTGATGGGGAACTTTATCAAAGGCCTTTTGAAAATCCAGATATATGATATCTACTGCTCTGCTTTCATCGTACGTGTCAAAAACACTGTAAAAGAAGTCTAATAAGTTAGTTAGACATGAACGTTTATTACGGAAACCATGTTGTGAGGGTTTAATTATATCGTTGTCTTCAAGGAATTTCACCATATTGTCACGAATGATTGTCTCCATTAATTTACATACTACTGACGTCAGACTGATTGGCCTATAATTTCCGGGTTGTGACTTGTCTCCCTTTTTGAAGATTGGGGTTACATTAGCACGTTTCCAATCTGATGGAACTTTACCAATCTTTAAGGATTTATTGAATATGATTGCAAGCGGTTTACTGATCTGATGCTTGACCTCTTTCAAGATTTTCGGGGAAATTTTATCTGGTCCAGGGGTTTTATTAGTTTTCATCTTATCGATTTTTTGTTCAACGTCATTTTCTACGATGAATAAATCATTTAAGAAGTTTTCGGTTCTTCTAGTCTCGAGTGGTTGAAACGATGAACAATCCTCTTCTGTAAATACGGATGCAAAAAAGTTGTTTAGGATTGTAGCCATTACATTTTCGTCGTTTGTGTGATTTCCTTTTCCTTTAGTAAGTGGACCGATATTACAGGTAAGGGCTTTTTTACTCTTAACAAAACTATAAAATTCTTTAGGATTAGATTTATATGATTCCGCTATATATTCTTCAAGGTTATTCTTGCTGCGCTTTATTAGTCTCTTAGTTTCGCGACGAACTCCGTCAAACTCAACTTTGTCATCTTGGTTTTTAGTTGATATATTCTTATCGTACGTGTGTTTTTTGAGAGAGAGGCTGTTTTTTATCTCATCGTTCCACCATTTTGGTTTATTCTTCCTTGCTGAACGTCTGTAACGATACGGTACACATACTCTAATAGCTTCGTTCAGCTTTGTGGTAAAGGCCTTCCATGACCTATCAATATCTGATTCTGACTCTGACAACAGTTCACTCCAGTCAGTGTCTTCTAGAATTGTCCGCATTCTGGTGAAATTTGCCCTTTGGTAATTTGGTACCCTCTCCTTACTGTCATTTACTTTTATTTCCTTCATTTTCAAGTTGAACGAGGAGGAGGAGGAGGAGGAGGAGGAGGAGGAGGAGGAGGAGGAGGAGGAGGAGGAGGAGGAGGAGGAGGAGAAGGAATTGGCAGCGGCTTTGTGCTGTCCGCCCACATGTCTCTAGTAACTGTCAATCTACCTATCGTTTCCAGCATATTTTTTATTTCATGTTACACGCATGTACACACACACACACACACACACACACACACACACACACACACACACACACACACACACACACACACACACACACGTCATGCCTGTCACCCACGTTTTCCTCGTCGTAATCTTTTTATGTAACCTGGTGTGTGTGTCTATATGTGTAAATGTGTATATGCGTGTGTGTGTGTGTGTGTGTGTGTGTGTGTGTGTGTGTGTGTGTGTGTGTGTGTGTGTGTGTGTGTGTGTGTGTGTGTGTGTGTGTGTGTGTGTGTGTGTGTGTGTGTGTGTGTGTGTGTGTGTATGTGTGTGTGTGTGTGTGTGTTTTCCTCCCCTCGTTTCCTCGTGGCAGAAGACGTCACATCCAGTTGAAAATATTCCTTCGACCGAGTGAGCATTGTTGTAGCTTGGTTTGGTATCCTTTCTAAAAAGTGGGCTGGTGTGTGCCTCGGGGGGCTGGAGGACGAGGAGGAGGAGGAGGAGGAGGAGGAGGAGGAGAAGGAGGTGGAGGAAGAGGAAGAGGAAGAGGAAGAGGAGGAGGAGGAGGAGGAGGAGGAGGAGGAGGAGGAGGAGGAGGAGGAGGAGGAGGAGGAGGAGGAAGAGGAAGAGGAGGAGGAGGAGGAGGAGGAAGAGGAGAAGGAGGAGGAGGAAAGAGGACGATGCTATGTGTACCACGTGGCCTTAGGGGTTAGAATGAAGGAACAGTAGGGAACGATGAAAGGAGAGGAGAGGAAAGGACAGGAGAGGGAAAAAAATAGAAAAGAAAAGAAAGGAAGAAAAAAATAAAACCTTAGAAAAGAAAAGAATAGAAAAAAGGATAGAAAAGAAAAGAAAGGAATAGAAAAAAAATAGAAAAGTAAAGCAAAGAAAAGAAATGAAAAGATGAAAAAGAAACTGCAAAAATGAGTGAAAGAAGAAATATTTAAAAAAAGAAACTATAACTTAACAGAGAGAGAGAGAGAGAGAGAGAGAGAGAGAGAGAGAGAGAGAGAGAGAGAGAGAGAGAGAGAGAGAGAGAGGAATATATCTACCAACCAAAATTCTTGCATCGACGTAGTTCGAATCCTCTCAGAAACAAAATACACCTCTCTCTCTCTCTCTCTCTCTCTCTCTCTCTCTCTCTCTCTCTCTCTCTCTCTCTCTCTCTCTCTCTCTCTCTCTCTCTCTCTCCTTCAGGGGCAAAATGTCGCAGAATAATGATGTGGCTGGAATAACATTGGGGTGTGGATTATTTCGTGAGGCCTCAGGTGAGTGGGAAGTATTCTTATAATGCTAATACCCTTGGGGGACTCTCCTTCCAATGTAGTGAATGGTATTATTTGGATCTCCTCCTCTAGTTGTAGCCGTTCGTGTGTTCTTCTCTGAATGGGTGGTGAGGGAGGGGGTTATGGCATGCACCCACGTTGGATAATGGTTCATAGGTGCTTATAGGAAAGAAAACGGGCTGTGGGTGTGGAGTGTGGGTGTTGGTCTGTGTGGGTGTTAAGGTGTATGGTTGTATTGAAAGGCTGTGAGGGTGAGGAACTTTGTTGGACTGTGTAGGTGTTTTGGTATGATAAGATTTTCAAATAATTTTTTTTTTTCTTTCTCTCAATGTTCATTATATTCCTTTTTCTCTTCTTTTCAGCGTAATGTCACGGCAGAACGACGCATATTGTTGGTGGTTGCGATGCCGGTGAAAAGAAAGAGAATATCAGTGTTGCCGTAAAATCGGCTAGAATTGAAAGACGAAATAAAGTGTAAATAGTGTCTTTGCATATGAAAGGAAGGAAGATGTCACAACGAAACGCGCAATACAGTATTCTTGATAGTTCATGCAGCGAAAAATCAAGTTAAAAGTGACATTTCCAACTTCAGTGTCTTTCTGTCAAAACTTTTAAAAGAAAAGAATCGGTAAGTAAAGTGAATAAGACGTTGATCCGAGACAGAACAACATCCCTGAAAAATATGGAGAAATACACAAGAGCAAGCTAGACGGTTGGCGAGGAGGAGGAGGAAAAGGTGAAAAAGAAAGAAGTGAACGTCACTCCCCACCTTTCTCCCCATCACACGAGGACCCCGGCACCTCTGCAGGACAGGTAAAGTACTGGATTTACACTGTGGTAGAAAGTTGCGTGTTTCTTCTCGTGGATTTTCTTTGCTATCCTTTTGAGTGACACTCCTGTAGTGGTCCTGCTGATGCTGTTCTTGTCGTTACTGTTTCTGCTGTTGTTTTTGTTGTTGCATCAGACATCAGCACAACATTCCTGGCTTGCACTGCCGACTGGAATTGTGTTGTGTTCCTCTTTTTGACTGTAGCTGTACTCCCTTGAGCCTCTTTCTGTGTGTGCGTGTGATGGAATTCCAGCTGGTTCCGGGGGCGTGTCTCTCTACTCTACACGCCTCTCGGACTTGTGTCTTTCCGCCGTGCACGCTTCGTAGGTGAGTGTTGTAAGGGTAAAGTTCAACCCATAGCCCTTTGTGTTGGGCTGCCTCCCACATCACAGAGAGCCGTGCTAAGCTGAATGCTGTGGATGATTTTATATGCCAGTTTTTTTCTTTCTATCGATTAAGTGATGTGAATTTTATCTTATATGTGGATTTTTATGTTTCTTTAATATTGTTCGCCTTATGTTTTTTCTCCCACGGGTTTCATCTTCAATTCATGTTCCATCAACGTGACTCGGGAAGAGCGCTCATTTTCTTTTGATGAAATTGATCCGTGTGGTTGTGTTCACTTATTTATTTATTTATCTATTTATCTATTTACTATTCGATATAATTCTTGTCATCTGCTCTCACTGGGTGGTGGAGAAGCGAATTCAGCTCATTTTTTACTGTGATGACGTTCCACAACAGCTGTGTCTTCCCTTTCTCCCCCTCACCCATCTATAGCACCTTCTTCACATTTATCAACCTCCCCCACCCCACTCTTCCTCCTCTCCCTACCTCCACCAATCGACGTAGCCACACTCTCCTCATCACCTCAACACCTTTCTCATTTTACATCATCCCACATCATGTCAATGCACTCCCTTCCTCTCCGTCAACGCTTTTTCTTCCTTTTCCTTTCCCAACACACCACCCGGTAAATATTTCGGCTCTCTGGGGTCCGTTCGGCATGTTCGTGTTATCCGGATTTCCGTTTGAGCTTCGTGCAGCCCTCCCAAGCCACTAAAAGGGTAAGCGTTGGGACTGCACCCGACCTTCACGAATTTCAAGTTTCTCCTCACTCGTTCTTCTTTCAAACCTGTCGTGTGCATGATTTAAGAACACCATCTCGATCACATCTTCGACCAAAAAGAGGAAGAGCAGAGAAGAGGAGGAGGAGGAGGAGGAGGAGGAGGAGGAGGAGGAGGAGGAGGAGGAGGAGGAGGAGGAGGAGGAAGAGAAAGAGAAAGAGAAAGAGGAAGAGGAAGAGGAAGAGGAAGAGGAAGAGGAGGAGGAGGAGGAGGAGGAGGAGGAGGAGGAGGAGGAGGAGGAGAAGAAGAAGAAGAAGGAGGAGGAGGAGGAGATAGTGGTACAGAGAAGGACAAAGACGAAAAAGAAAAAAATAGAGCGAATAATACTATACATTCTTGTCTCCTTTTATGCATCAGGGTTTTATTCGCCACAAATTTCAAATCACTCTATCATTCATGCATGTTTCTTTTTTTTTTTTATCGCCTCACCAATCCGTTCCTCGCAAGGGCCCATATCGCCTGCCACGCTTCTCCTCCTCACTGGTTACCCCGGGCGACGCGTGGGAGCGGACGGGTGTGTGGCGCTGCGAGGGCTGGGACGAGGGTGTATTGCGGCATATTACTTAAAAGATGTATTTGTGTGTGTGTGTGTGTGTGTGTGTGTGTGTGTGTGTGTGTGTGTGTGTGTGTGTGTGTGTGTGTGTGTGTGTGTGTGTGTGTGTGTGTGTGTGTGTGTACGTGTGAGAGAGAGAGAGAGAGAGAGAGAGAGAGAGAGAGAGAGAGAGAGAGAGAGCTATAATGATGATGATGATTGTAGGACGTAGTAGTAGTAGTAGATAGCAGCAATGATCGATGCAGCCCACACTAGTAGCCAGAATTAGTTGTCAACCACAAAGAATGAAAAAAAGAACTATTGATATTCCCCGCTACTTCCCTGCAGTCGTACTTCACCTCCCTTTACCACTTGATAAACAGCCTCTTCGGTGATTTACTCGACGACTACATAAAGCCAGCCATCCAGCCCTTCCTGTATATCCAGGAGGAATAATGGAGAGACACGCGGCACGCTGGGAGGGGGAACATGTGTAAAAGCTCTCTTAGTAACTTGTTTAGTGAACGTTTGAGTAACTTTGATGCACTTTATCCTTGTCGTCGAATTTGTTCCCATTTTGTATTCTTTGGAATTTGTATTTTTTTTATCTACTTATTTATTCATTTTTATATTTATTGTTTATTGAGGCAGAAATATGTCTGTGGTTGTGTGGTGCTTGCAATGTGGATTATAATAATTATCAAGAGCGAGCGTTAGTATAAGAGAAAAAAGGAGGAGAGGAGCAAAGATAAGGACAGAAAGGAGAAGGAGGAGGAATTAGGAGAAGAAGAAGAAGAAGAAGAAGAAGTAGGATAAGAAGAACATCTGCAACAGTCTCATCAGTGCAGGATTTAACAAGAAACTGTATCGGACTAACTTGCCTGTAGGTCAAGATGTCTGGGTTGGCAGTGGCGGAGCAGACGAAGGTGGCGTCGTCTCCCTCCACCAGAAGGGGAGATCGGACCCTCAGACGCACCTCCGGGGGGAAGTAGACGCTGAGGTGGACGGTGCTAAGGGCGGTGCAGGTGGAATGGAAGGAACCAGTCACACAAAATAATAAAATGCATATATAAAAGGTATATAAAAGGAGGGAATGATTATATAAGGTTAAAGTTGGGAATAAACGGATATGAGGAAAGGAAAAAGCGACTACGAATATGTGGATTAGATGAAGAGGCACATAACACATGCGGAACAAAATCGAGCTACATGATATTGGAAAGTTAATTTGGGAAAGAGATTATAAGAGTAACGGGTTATAAAAAAAAAAAAAACATTGCACCATACAATATTGAAAATGTAAGTCAAAAGAAAATGGAGAGCATCGTTAAAAAATAGAAAAATCTTTCCAGAAAATTGAAACTAAATGTAAAAGTATCCACAGCGAAAATCTTGCCGGAAGAAGTTCAAGGCGAAAGTAAATGAAAAAAATGAACCTAGCCCAGCTCTCTCTCTCTCTCTCTCTCTCTCTCTCTCTCTCTCTCTCTCTCTCTCTCTCTCTCTCTCTCTCTCTCTCTCTCTCTCTCTCTCTCTCTCTCTCTCTCTCTCTCTCTCTCTCTCTTTCTGTGCGCCTCCCTTCGATACGGGACACGGGCTCGCATCGGGAATATTATTTAATGAAAGGTCTTCGTACAGCGGGGAGGCGAGGGATGCCGAAGTTAAGCTATTGAAACGAAAACTTCGAAAGACTCCCAGCCAATAGGAAAACTTTTAAGATTAAGCGAGAGACTTTGTAAGATCATAAAAGTATATTACAAAACTTGATCATGTACTTAATGAAAAAGAGCATTTCCAAGCATAAAGCAGCTCTAAACCGTTTAGCAAAAGCTACAGGACACAATATCACAAGTTTAAATAAGTCTACCCGACCCGGAAAGAAAATGTATTTAAACCCCAGCCTTGTGTTGTGTGCCCGGGAGTGTTTGGGTTGAGGGAGAGGCTGTAGGAAGTGGTAGCGAGCAGGATAGAGGGAGAATGTAGCTTTGTGTGCAAGGGAGGAATGTTTGTACCCTCCCCTCACCCTCCCTTTGTGCCCCCTCGTCGAACAGCACCAGGTAACGAGGTCATTAAGAGATAACTGCACAACATAATAACCACCACCTGCAGTAATAGTCACTCAGTGGGGGCAGGTGACTACTGGGATCTGATGCTGCACAAGTATTGGTGTCTGGGGCGTGAACTCACCTGGTAAGAGGGGAGCTGAGGGCCTGATTGGAGGTGAGGCATGTGATGGAGGAGTTATGGTGTGCCCGCCGCGGGGTGAAGGTAAGGCGAGATCGAACCCTCACCCTCTTGCCATCCTTCAGGGGTTCTGTCTCCACCGAGGACCCCGTGCGGATGGTCTCCCGCTTACTGTTGTCCATCCACTGGATCTGCAGGTTGACGGGCGTGAGTGTAGGTGGAATGTGATGGATGGGTTTTAGAGTGGAGGGTGGATGGGTAGCAGCATGGTTTGGTGAATGAGTAGGAAGGTTTAACTAGAGACAAGGAAGAGGTAAAGGATGAGTTACCTGTACATGGGAATCTGAACGTTACCTTAGCATGGTAGGTGGTGTCAAGAGATAGGGAAGGGGCGTTACCATAGCCTATGTAAGGATAACATGGCAGGCATTATTTAGTCCACATCTTATCACCAAACCCTCCACACCTCGCACGAGCCTCACCTCAGGAGCCGGGCGTCCCCCGGAGCTCTCACACACCAAAGTGACAGGAACCCCAGCGGTGGCGTTGAGGGCGGCAGGGGTTAGGACGGGCGGGTCTGGGGGCACGTGGACGGTGAGGCGCGCGACACGGGAGCGTATTCCTGGCACTCCGTCACTGGCACTTACTTGGCACTGGTACAGCCCGTCATCCAGGAGACTCACCGGCCGGATCCTTAAGCTGAAGTCTCCTGTGGAAGGTTATGATGAGTGGTTCTGCTTAGTGAAGTGTGATTACATAGCATTATATAAGATGAATAGGTACCAAGAGACCTGTTGGTAACAAAGGTGTTTGCTCAACTACGTACTACTTTAGCACATTCTATCTCAGGAAAGGAAATGCCGTTCGGCAACCCTCATCTAAACTGTCTCAATCCATGCATTCTTTTTTTGGCATATAGGTAACTGAAATACAATAATACTAAAGACAACATGATTCATTGAAATCCATTAGAATACATTGTATGCAATTGTTGTTTAAACACATAAATACATGTAACAAATATTAGCTGTCTCCTGACAAAAAATGCAAACAAAAATAGATAAGGTTTTTCTGTCCGTCCGCGTAGTAAAGTATGATAGTGTATTACACCCACAGGCGTCTCTCTTTATAATAATGATATTATTGCAATTATTATAATTACTATAATAATAATAATAATAATTATTGTTATTATTATTAATATTATTAATATTTCACCTTGCTTCCTTATGTACTGAAACAATTTGCTTGAGTACTATTTCCCATTAAAGAATTTGACTACCTTAACAGTGTCATGTGGTGGTAATGAGTGTGT
>JAXIVD010010156.1:5000-7500 GCA_036785275.1 Cancer borealis
CTAATACTCCCTCCTTGTTTACCTTCCCGCCGCCCACGTAGCATAATGAGGCAGCCAGACGCGGGGTAACGCAAGAATTGGTGCATTTCTACACACTTATAACCTCTACCCTTCAATCACCTCTCCGCCGGCCGTGACATTTCGCTCTATTACAAGATCTCTACCGGCGACGCCCCTCCAAGGTATTTACACATGTTCGTCTGTGCCAATTATGTCTGTTTAGGGAGAATATTGATCTTTACTTTCTCTCCTTAGTGTCACTGTCAAGTTGGAAGGATGGATGGAAGGATGAGTGTCAGTTTTGCTTGCCTGGTTTTCTTCCTTTTTTTTTGTGTGTTTGTGTGATTGGGTTTTGTTTCTTGTCTCTTGTTCTCTCTCGTCTCTCTCGTCTCTCTCTCTCTCTCTCTCTCTCTCTCTCTCTCTCTCTCTCTCTCTCTCTCTCTCCTCTCTCTCTTTCTCTCTCTCTCTCTCTCTCTCTCCCCCCATTGTACTCTCCAGCACATAGTCAGTAAATTCCCATAATGCTTTGCGCCACAATGCTCCCTCGATCTCCTCCATACATCAGCATTTTCTGAGTCCATTAAGTCAAGCGTGAGAGGCAAGACTTGTATAAATTCCCGGCGTTAGACAGGAGGAGGACAAAAAAAGCTTGCCTTTCAGTGCTCTCGTAGACTCTGTGAACCATTTAGCCCAAAAGCACAGACCGTGACGACTAGGTTGGGTCATATTTACACGGACCTAATACCCAAGTTCATTATATAAGTTGATTTTAGTGGCGTTTCTACCCATATTAACGACGCAGGTTAACGATGCGCTTAAAGAACAGCAATAATTGAGGTGGTTTTCAAGGCTCTCGTCTCCACAAAAGTCAAGAGGAGTGTGGCGAATCAGTCCCTTTGTTTCTCTTCTCTTGTGGGATCTCAATCTTTACTTCTGCATGTCTCATTTATCTTCGTTCCCGTGGTAATCCATCTCCGTTTTCCCTTGCATCTCTATCGCGTCGTAATGACCTGCCCACCGACGCCCAAGGGAAGCCAGGCTGTCCAGAGTAACGCGAATTCCCAGTCTTTTGGGATAGAGTCAGACCGTACCGCTCACCTCCTCCTCTTCTTCCTCCTCCTCCTCCTTCGTCAGGTGGGTGTTGGAGCAGGTTTTGTTCCCTCTCCCTCACTAAACACCTTCATTATCTGCTGTTGTCGGCGTCTGATCACCTGCGGTAATCCATTAGTACTTTTACAGCACCTGGCGCTCATTAGGCTATTACCCCGTGAAGAAGCGTCCTAGACAAATTACTGGAGGAGCTGATCTGGCCCTGAGGAACCCCGCCCCTCGCCTGCCACCGCACCACTACCTCTGCCTTGATGGATGCACCTGCCGGGAGACGTGACCCCACCCCGGCACCAGGTGGATGAAGGATGAGGGCGTAGGATGAGTGGATGGTTGGATAGAGTGACTCCTTTTTGTAGACAAGGATGGCTGTTCATAATGCAAGGTAAGGATTGTTTGAGATTGTGATTGAGAGAGAGAGAGAGAGAGAGAGAGAGAGAGAGAGAGAGAGAGAGAGAGAGAGAGAGAGAGAGAGAGAGAGAGAGAGAGAGAGAGAGAGAGAAGAGAGAAAGAGGAGAGTACTACCTCAATGAATGGTGGCTTATGAACACTTAGTGAGAAAGGCTTGTTAGTATACTTTTGCAGCCCAGCAGGACACACGCCACAACGCCACAACCACAGCCCGCGCCACAAAGCCTCCTTTCTCACCCCAGCGACAATAAATGAATCAACAACCAACTGGCATAAAAACCTTAAGACTCATGAATGCAAAGGTAAAAAAAAAAAAAAAAAAGTCATAAAAACAGACAATAGAGGCGTATGAGCGTTCCCTAAAGAAGCTGCAAACACCTTAATGAGACGCGACACCTTCAAGAAACACATGAATCACGCCTAATGAGCAGGATTCGGCAGCTTATAATGACTACCCAGAGGAGGTCAAGAGTCACCTTCCCCTACCCAGGACGGACGAGGAAACATGACCAGTGCTGCACTTAACAATACACAAGAGTCACCCCTTCGTCCCGTCCCTCCCTCAACACAACCCTACATCAAATTCAATAGAAAACGACCTTAGGGGTCATCGTGTTGTCGTACAGTCCATTGCAACGACTTGAAACCGATCGTTGGGGTCTTGAACGCATGAATTTTACGGCAGGAGACGAAAGCAGAGTAGCATTTACCAATTTTCCGCTGAGTGCCTGAGGGAGAGGTCGTGTTGTGTACGGTGTCACGGGTGTAGAGGGAAGCACGGTCCAGCCTCACGCCCTCGCAGCCTCGGCGTGACCTTACTGAATTACCTTAGAGTTAATGTGACGATTTAGTGGATTTTAACGATTGAAGAGCCGGGCGACGCTTCCCCGTTGGTCGCCTCACGGGTCAGGTCTTCACGCGGGAGATGCATGAACTACAGCTTAACGTCAAAGTCCCGCTATTCGTTACATCGCCTCCGCCT
>JAXIVD010010157.1:0-13923 GCA_036785275.1 Cancer borealis
GAGAGAGAGAGAGAGAGAGAGAGAGAGAGAGAAAGAGAGAGAGAGAGAGAGAGAGAGAGAGAGAGAGACGCACACACACAAAAATCGAAACAGCCAGAGAAAGAGAAAGAGAGAAAGTACACACACACACATACACACACACACACACACACACACACACACACACACACACACACAGACAGAGAGACATGCACACGCGCACTCAATCACACACACACACACACAACAGAAACCCCAAACAAAAACACACACACACACACACATACAATCCCTAACTCAATTAAAGCTATCTCTAATATAACTAACTCTCTCTCTCTCTACTTACCCTGGACATTTTGAGGCGCCCTTGAGAGAGAGGAGGTGGGTGCTACACGCCTTCCTCCACGACACAATCAATACTGGTAGCTTCCCGCGCTTCCCGCTAGAGGTCTCTGCGCATACCAAAACATAGGGGATACGGGGTTAAATATTTATTTTTTGATTTTGTTTTTTTTAATATTTATTTTTGATTATTTTGATTTTGAAATGTATTGTTTTTTTCATTGAATTTTTTTCGTGTTTTTTGTTCATCTGTTTATTTTTGTATTTTCATTTTTGGTATAGATTAATCCTATCATCCTTCTCCTAGATAAATAAACAAATAAAGTAAGTTAATAATAGTCATAATAAATAATAATAATAATAATAATAATAATAATAATAATAATAATAATAACCGATAGTAATGACTGATTTTAAAGTATATATTTCTCTTACAAAAACAAAGAATAACACGAAAAATAGTAGTAGTAGTAGTAGTAGTAGTAGTAGTAGTAATAGTAGTAGTAGTAGTAGTAGTAGTAGTAATAGTAGTAGTAATAGTAGTAGTAGTAGTAATAGTAGTAGTAGTAGTTACCTTGGTAATAATAATAGCAGCATCAACTTGATTTCCAGCCCAGTTAGGCCCGCCAGTAGCATCCAGAGCGAGATTCCAGTCCAGCCAACCAGACACGTAATGATTCATATTCTGGAAAGTCATGGAAAATATCTGGATAGTACAGTGTAAGGCTCCTCCCCACCCACCCTTCCCTACAGCCTAAGTTGGTGGGCAGAGGAAGTGACATCATGTACTATTGACAAACTAACACGAAATTTATATAGAAAAGTGAGGAAAACAAGAATAATCTACATCTATTTCTAGAAAAAAAAAGAATAAAAAATTTACACATGAATGAAATACTCCATTTGTTGAGCTGATGTCAAGTGTTTATCAATTTGTTCTTAAAGGATTCTATTGTGATATTGTTAACTATTTGTGCTGGGAGAGAATTCCAAATATTTACGATTATATTAAAGAAAAAGTGTTTCCCTTCATTCGATCTAAAACACTTATCAATGATCTTGAAGCCATTGTTACGAGTGGTGCTTGTGAGATCGGTAGTTACACAGTCATTAATGTTAATATTATCTAAACCATGGGAAAAATAAACTCAATTAGGTCCCCTCGTAGCCTACATTTGTATAAACTGAATAAGTTCAACTCGTTTAGTCGTTCTTCGTAAGACTTGTTTCACAGTCTTGGGATAATTTTATTAACTTTTCTTTATACTCATACCTCGGTTTAACGGATCCCGCTTTAACGGATTTCGGAAGCAACGGACAATTTGAAAGTCCCGCGGTACGGATAGAGATGTGGCAACACCGTACACGATCTCGCCAGTATGCAGAAAACTTCGTAAAAGCTCCTCTTAAAGCTACTCATAAATCCAAAATTCTCCTCATAGTTAGGAGCTAGACTTATGAGTTATGCAGAGAAAGTCATAAGGCGACTTCTAACTATGAGCTCAGTGATTTATGAGGTACTCATAAGAAGACGCTACGCGGTGTATCTTCCGCTACTAATAGCACTTACGTTTGGTTAAAAACATTCCTATCACGATAATATGGATATGGTGGTATGTTGTTATCACTTTAAAGTGAAAAATTGAAATTTCGGTAATGTCCTACTTGCAGAAATGGGAATCTATCAATATATTATACCTCAAAAGAATATATGTGGATTTACTTGGGCGGCCGTGCCCGTCTCAGCTCAGAACAACAACAGTCACAACAACAAGAAGACGCCCAAATTTACGCGCCAAATTTACTATAAATTTGCTTGAGAATTTCATGTAGTATTGTGATAATGATATATATCAATTTAATTGTTGCTTCAATGTTGTAATCAAATGAATGATTACCTTACTTGTTGTATGCCTCCTGCGCATTGTTCTGCGGCTGTAGATAGTGTGTCAGTAGCCACTGTTTGCAGGGATAACCCGAGTTCCCCACTCCCAGGAGGTGACATCCCCTTGGTGTTGTTGCTCTCCATCAGTACCTTCACTCTTCAGTCCACTTTCCATTAATATGCGAGCATCAGGTCATAAGTCATGTAGCCACCAAATCTATAATTTTGTACTTTGCATCAAATGCAATTTGAATATTAATGCTGTGAAAATTTTTTCTATTCTCATATTCTGTCTCAAATTCTTTTGGTGCAAAATAAGTTTTACGATCATTCAGCTGCCCGCAAATTGGGAGGCAGTCAGTTTGTTTACAGCCAGCAGTGCAACAACACGTGTAGCTCATTGTTCCATGATTTTGACTTTGTTGTGCTCAAATTATCATAATTTTCTGCAACCATGTCATCTGGAGGAAAAGTAGAAAAGAGGAAAAGGGTGAATTTAACTGTAGCACAAGTTTGAGCTGATCAAAATGTTGGAAAGTGATAAGTCTGATTTTCAATTAAAATTGTTGATTTACTATATTAGTGTATATTTACAGTGTACAGATATTTTACACTGTTAGATTGGATAGTGTGCTTGATTAAAAGTACAGTACTGTATTTATTACTCTGTCTTTTGTACCGTAATTGTTAATATTAGCCGTAACCTGGGTACTCATACCGTAGATTCCGATTATCGGTACTAACGAACAATCGGCAATATCAGACCAATGCTCCCACTACTACCATTTCCCTCACTTCACCCTCAGGACCTACAGGGAAAAGATAGAAAACAACAGAAATAATGATAATAATAATAACATCACCACCACCACCACCACACACGCACTTACCATAAATTTTACATCTTCACCATAATGGCGTCTGTTTACAAAATAATATGGCGTCTGCACCTCGCCAACTCCCTACTTGTGGTCATAGAGAACATTTGATATTTTCTAAATCAACCAAACCTAACATTACCTAAATTAACTAAACCTTAATCTACATTGACAAATAACATACAGAAGCTTGTTCAAACCAAACTAAACTTTCTAGAAAAACTTAGATTCAGGACAGACCTAGGTAGATATTGGTTCACTAACAGAGTGGTGAACGATTGGAATAGGCTGGCTAGACACACACGTAGTAAGTGGTGAGTCAATAGGTAGACTTAAAAGACGGTTGGATCAGAGTATGGATAGGGATGACAGGTGGGATGGCTAAATATTGCATTATTCCAAGGGTGGGGTCAAGGAGCTGCCTCGTGTAGGTCATCAACTGGCCTCTTGCAGTCTCATCAATTCTTATGTTCTTTTCGAGGAGGTCTCCCAGAAAACATTGAATATCTCACAAACTAACAATTTACGACAAATATAATTAAAAAACATTCTCAAAATGCATCAGGTAATGTAAAAATATAACTTTGAATTCTCTAGAGCATTATGGTGAAGATGTAAAATAATACCAAACAGTTATGTGGCTTTCAAGGGAATTTATTGTCAAAAACATGTATTTTTACTTTTTATTTGTTAGTGTTGTGTTCACTTGACTTATGTGAAGAGAGACACACAGCGTCATTCCAAGTTGTGTTGCATTAAGGGGATGGGGTGTCTGTGTGTATACAAGAGGATGGCTGTGTGTGTGTTCAAGGGGATGGGGTGTGTGTGTGTGTGTGTGTGTGTGTGTTCACAACACACCATGTTAAAAATGGATCCACATGTGCCTCCGAATATCAGCCTTTGTCTTGAAACACTTCAGACAAACATCACACTTGAACTCCCTCACGCCAGTGTGTCTCAAAATGTGTTCATTGAAATAAGAAATGTAAGAAAACATTTTTCCACAATCATCACATTTATAATCTTTAACACCACTGTGTGTCAGGGTGTGTGTGGTGAGGGTAGATTTTAAAGTAAATCTTTTCCCACATTGTTTACATTCATAATCTTTAACACCACTGTGTGTCAGGGTGTGTTTGGTGAGGTTTGACTTGTATGTAAATCTTTTCCCACATTGTTCACATTTATAATCTTTAACACCACTGTGTATCAGGGTGTGTGTGGTGAGGGTAGATTTTAAAGTAAATCTTTTCCCACATTGTTTACATTCATAATCTTTAACACCACTGTGTGTCAGGGTGTGTTTGGTGAGGTTTGACTTGTATGTAAATCTTTTCCCACATTGTTTACATTTATAATCTTTAACACCACTGTGTATCAGGGTGTGTTCGGTGAGGGTAGACTTTCGGGTAAATCTTTTCCCACATTGTTTACATTTATAATCTTTAACACCACTGTGTATCAGGGTGTGTTTGGTGAGGGTAGACTTTAGGGTAAATCTTTTCCCACATTGTTTACATTTATAATCTTTAACACCACTGTGTATCAGGGTGTGTGCGGTGAGGGTAGACTTTAGGGTAAATCTTTTCCCACATTGTTTACATTCATAATTTTTAACACCACTGTGTGTCAGGTTGTGTCTGGTGAGGTTAGACTTATATGTAAATCTTTTCCCACATTGTTTACATTCATAATCTTTAACACCACTGTGTGTCAGGGTGTGTTTGTTAAGGTCAGTCTTTAAATTAAAAGTTTTAGTACACTGCTTGCACTCAAACTTTCTCTCTCCTCTGTGGACAGAGCTGCCTGCCTCGAGGTGATTCTTGCCATCACACCTGCTGCTCCCCACACCCGAGGCAGACTGATCCTGCTGCTCCCAGCTACTCATGCTGCTGCCCGGCCTCACTGCCTCCACTGCAACACTGCTCCCGGCAGCACACACCACGGCCGGTCCTGCAGGAACCCTCGGGGAAGCCGGAGCAGGTCTGGTTGGTGCCGAGCGGGTCACCCGGCTTGGACTCTGGTCTCTGCACCTGCAACAATGGTGACAGTCAAGACACACAGAGCCATGCAATGCCTTGACACACTGTCCCTGCCTGCAGGGTTAACACCCTGCTTCCTGCCTCACTCACGCCACACTGGCTCCCTCATCATTTCTCATCTACATGACCAGCTTTGTCCTCCAACAACCAGGACCAATTGTTGTAACTCAGCACGGAACAAGAAACACAACTTTCCATCTCACCTAAACCAAACTGGATATATCTTCAGGTGTAATGCCACTCAGTGAAAATGTTCCAATATTCAATTAGATGAGCATGCAACAGGCACCCCAGGATGGAATACAGATCCAGCTCCTTAAAACAATTACCTCGGGGAGTGCCATGTTTACCTGTACAATGACGGGTGCCGGTGCGTACGACAGGATGGTAACCTTGCAAACAAGCAGGCTTATGTAAGGGCCAATGTGTCAATCTTATAATGATGTGACAGTAAAGTGCTACAATTAATAGTGTTCACTACTATCTTATTTACACTACATGTCCACACGAGGCTATGCATAAAATTTAATGGGAGTTGAAAAATGGTAAAATATAGAAACTTAATGACAAAATTATTATAAAAAAAGTTACATTTATACAAGTTACCACATCAAATAACTACGCATCTCCAATTTCAAGAGCATCTAATTTATTCCAGAAAAAAAGGTTGTCATTTCCCTAACCTAACTTAACTATTTACCTTCATTTTAAAGAGCATCCAATTTATCCAGAATGAAAGGTTGTTATAATTGTCCTAACTTAACTTAACCTAATGTTAAATCTGCATAACTACTGCTGGTACAATATCAATATAACTATGAAGTGGTACATGCTATACATAGTGAACTCAACACATCTGTCAAAGCTTCAGGCGGTGGGCGTCATTATAACCAAACATAGGACATATATAGCAATACGGAAAAACATCTACGGTGAAATGCCTAACTTTTGGGTAATATAATATAACAGGATTATATAACCGAACCTAACCGTACCAAATTAACCTACACTCTAACTTTGGCCTAACTTAACATAACAATGAACCTAACATAACTTGAAAGACGCTTTACCAGGTGTATAATGACGAGCACCGCCTGAAACCTTGACAGATGTGTTGAGTACACTATGTATAGCATGTACCACTTCATAGTTATATCAATACTGTACCAGCAGCAGTTATGCAGATTTAACCTAACTATGCATCTACATTTAAAAAAGCTAACCTAACCTCTTTTAAATGTTCGTAAAATTATGAAATAATATTTATACATATATGTCAATTGGTTTCCGAAAAGGTATTATTTTACATCTTTACCAGAATGCTCTAGAAAATTCAGTTATAGTTTTACATTACCTGATGCATTTTGAGGTTTTCTTAATTTCATTTCCGTCGCAAATTTCTAGTTTAAAGAGATATTCAATGTTTTCTGTGAGACCTCTTCGAAAAGTAAAATTTAGTTTGGTTTGAACAAGGTTCTTTATTTATCAATGTATGTTAAGGTTTGGTTATGTTAGATTAATTTTGAAGGTATCAAATGTTCTCTGTGACCAAAAGTAGGGCTTTGGGTAAGGTGCAGACGCCATTTTATTTCGTAAACAGACACCATTATAGTAAACATAAGAACGTAAAAATTGATTAGACTGCAAGAGACTAGTTAATGACCTACACGAGGCAGCTCCTTGTCCCTCACCCTTGGAATAATGCAATATTTAGCCATCCCACCTGTCATCCCTATCCATACTCTGATCCAACCGTCTTTTAAAGCTACCTGTTGACTCACCACTTACTACGTGAAGATGTAGAATTTTACCTCCGTAAATAGATACAACTCTACAATATAATCACCATTAAGTATAAATAGTGCAGAAAAGGTAAGTAATAAAACCTGTGGAGACCGATCATTCTATTTTCCTGAACTTAAAAATTCCTTAACATTATTTACAAATATTTACACCTTACCTCACAGTCCGAGACCTCTGATCACGCCGCATGGGTGGACAACACTTCACATTTAGCTATATTTCACCGATTAGCCTTGCTTGCTCGCCTCCTGCAGGACACTAAGGACTGGTGTAAGTATTGGTAGTGGTTCCTGCAGCTAGCCAAGACCTAAATCTATCAGCTAACAGGTTACCTGAAGGAACCTGAAGAAAGTAGTGAACTAATAAAGACAGGGACGCACCAGCCGCCAACCTACTACTCTTGATCTTGATGTTACAAGTGACTTCAAGTTTCCCTCAAGTCAGACCTTTGTATCGGCAGCTCCTATGAGGGTGAATAAAAAAATGGAAAGTATACAGAAAAAAAGAATATAAAAGATGCATACTCTAATTACATGGGGAAAAGAACGGAAGTCTGCCAGTATTTCAGGAGTTGATAAATACAGTTTCATCCAGATAACTTACAGTGCTAGCGCCTATAGCAAATGCGACGGTATGCTGGGCACCATAGAAGGAAGTGTTCAAGGGTATCAATTTCTGCACTGCTTCCTCTTCTTCTTGTAACCTCACTCAACACACAAACAAATGAAGGTCGTTCCTATGATGGTGTTCAATAAAACTGGCTATCACTGTCCTATTTATCACATTAAACAACTGGTTATTTTAGGTGTTCTCAGACCAAGACCCCCAGACCCTTTCCTATGTCCAGGGTGACTCCGTTGAAGGTGTAGTCTGGTCTCGTGTTCTGCCTCCCAAAGTGCATGAGTTTGCATTTAGCAGTGTAAAGCAAGGATCCTTGATGTAACATCACCAACTACTTGCTACTCCACTCCTCCAGTCTATCCTTGCCGCTGTGTAGTGTTTCTGTATCCTGGGCTAGGGACAGAGGACTTATTATTATTAATACGATATAGAAGAAAAAAAAAAACTTTGTGATTGCCAGTTTCCTAAAGAATAATAATAACAGTGATGCGTAATTATAAAGTTGTATTAAGGTGTGTTGATACTGGGCTGTTAGGAAGGTGAACATGCAGATTCAGACCAAGAACAAGAGTAGAAGGGAAGAAAAAGTTACATTATTATTATGATTTCTTTTGTTATCACTAATATTGTTTTATTATTATTATTACGGCTCTCTCTCTCTCTCTCTCTCTCAAAGGTGAAATAAGAGTCACTTACAAAACATCTTTTTATTAAATAAGTTATTTTTATAGTCAAGAGAGAGAGAGAGAGAGAGAGAGAGAGAGAGAGAGAGAGAGAGAGAGAGAGAGAGAGAGAGAGAGTGTGTGTGTGTGTGTTTTAACAAACTTACATAATAAGGTCACAAAAATCATGACCTCTTGGCCCCAGGAGGTCAAACGTACATGACCTCCGAGGTGTACCTACACATGAGCGAACAATGGTACACATACACACAAAACAACACACACGTACTACTTCCTACAAATACGTATACATGTACACATAGCTATACCTACATGTGTGTACGTATTTGCATAGTTCACGCACACAGCACCGGTTCATTATTTATTCATTTCTTATTAATTTTACTTTTTTTTTTTTTTTTTTTTTTTTTCACATTCATTCTTCTTCATTCATTTCTTTCTTTCAGATTTATTCTTTTACTGAAGTCTATCGTCAATTTTACGTCATATAATAAAATAAAATAAAATAAACAAACATTTCTCTCAATAATAATAATAATCATAATAATAATAATAATAATAACAACAACAACAACAACAATAACAACACATTCCTTTCTTAGAGTTTATTCATTTATTTATTTATTCATTATTCATTGTCTGTCTCCTGTACATATAGAAAAGAAAAATTAGGCCTATTAGACCACCATAATAAAACCTTAACACTTCCATAGGTCTCTAAGGACAAAATAACTCTAAAATTACAACACAAACAAGTAGGCCTATTAAAAGTGGACCAATTTTTAGGCCTAGTAAAAATGGATCAATTTTTAGGCCTATTAAAAGTGGACCAATTTTTAGGCCTATTAAAAATGGACCAATTTTTAGGCCTATTAAAAGTGGACCAATTTTTAGGCCTATTAAAAGTGGACCTATTTTTAGGCCTATTAAAAGTGGACCAAATTTTAGGCCTAGTAAAAATGGATCAATTTTTAGGCCTATTAAAAGTGGACCAATTTTTAGGCCTATTAAAAGTGGACCAATTTTTAGGCCTATTAAAAGTGGACCAATTTTTAGGCCTAGTAAAAATGGACCAATTTTTAGGCCTATTAAAAGTGGACCAATTTTTAGGCCTATTAAAAGTGGACCAATTTTTAGGCCTATTAAAAGTGGACCAATTTTTAGGCCTATTAAAAGTGGACCAATTTTTAGGCCTAGTAAAAATGGACCAATTTGTAGGCCTATTAAAAGTGGACCAATTTTTAGGCCTATTAAAAGTGGACCAATTTTTAGGCCTATTAAAAGTGGACCAATTTTTAGGCCTATTAAAAGTGGACCAATTTTTAGGCCTGTCAGACACTACAACTTTTTTTTTGTATAAGAGAAATATATACACAGCATGTTTGTATATGTATAAAAAAAATATTATATAATCATTGTTGTTATTATTATTATTGTTATTATTATTATTATTATTATTATTATTAAAAATTACGCAGTGAATGAAATTAAGAAGAAAAATAAACGCATGTCAAGATAAAAGAAGGACAAGAATAATTACATGAATAAAAAAAATAAAAAAAATAAAAAAAAATTGTAGAAAATAATAACGATAATGTATGTTTTCAAAAAAAAAAATATATATGAAAAAAAAAAAAAAAAAAAAAAAAAAACTAACATTGAATGAAAAAAATAATAACAATAATAACTACAATAATAATAACAATAACGATAATAATAATAATAATAATAATAATAATAATTTCCTAACATGATACTGACTAGAAATGACAAGTGACCAAATTAATTACCAACATTATCTTAATTATTTACAAATTATTTACATTATTTACAGAAAGGAGAGAAAGAGAGAGGAGGGGAAGAAGAATAAGAAGAGGAGGAAGAGGAGGGGGAGGAGGAGGAGGAGGAGGAGGAGGAGGAGGAGGAGGAGGAGGAGGAGGAGGTTGAATCTAATAACAAAATAAAATAAATAAAAATATAAAAAATGTTTGCTAAAAAAATACAATAAAACAGACAGACAGACAGACAGACAGACACACACACACACACACACACAGACACACACACACACACAGACACACACACACACACACACACACACAGACACACACACACACAGACACAGACACACACACACACACACACACACACACACACACACGCACACACACACCTCAGAATAGACTTAAAATACACCTTTGTGTTTATACTTAGACTTATAGAGAGAGAGAGAGAGAGAGAGAGAGAGAGAGAGAGAGAGAGAGAGAGAGAGAGAGAGAGAGAGAGAGAGAGAGAGAGAGAGAGAGAGAGAGAGAGAGAGAGAGACAGTGGCTGAATTCCATGAATTGAGTATTCTAATAATAATAATAATAATAATAATAATAATAATAATAATAATAATAATAATAATAATAATGAAAATGGAAGTAAATTCAATATTTTTCATGTTTTTGTAAATGATTTTCAGATATTCATCTTTGTCTTTATTGTTTGTTTGTTTGTTGTGTTGACCAGTAAACACACACACACACACACACACACACACACACACATGTATACTTGTGATTCATGTACGTAAAATCTAAACTTACATAAGGCACAAAACATGAGCAGATATCTCCTCCTCCTCCTCTTCTTCCTCTTCTACCTCCTCCTCCTCCTATTATATACAAAAGTAAAAATTACAACTTTTTATTTTGATTTCTCTCTCTCTCTCTCTCTCTCTCTCTCTCTCTCTCTCTCTCTCTCTCTCTCTCTCTCTCTCCCCTCCTCTTCAGTCGACAAAACTTTCTCCAAACTAACCATCGCTTTGAAAAAAAATTGAGATCAGATAACTTCTCTCTCTCTCTCTCTCTATCGGTGGGAGGGGTGGGGGGGTGGGGGGGCAGGTAGGGGGAGGGAGGGGCACTGACACACATGGAGGAAAGCTGGAGGGAAAAAGGGGGGGGGAGGAGAGGGAGGGAAAGGGATGAAAAGGTTAGCCTCTCGCGGTCTGGTATTTATTCCACTTGTGTGTCTTGACTTTCACTATGGCAGTGTAATTGTTGTGTTGAGTATTGAGTGGAAAAAGGACACAAAGACCAGTGCATGTGTCCTTCACGGCTCCTCGTCAGGTTTGTGTACACCCTGGCACTCCCTGGCACACCCTGGCACTCCTTAAACCACCAAAAAGCGTCACTGAAAACAATCACTCTATGTCTTCACTCTCACTCAGTCTCTTTCAGGGCAGTGCCAAAGGGGGGAGTACTAAAGGGGGGAGTATCAAGGGTGAGCAGTACCAAGGGTGAGCAGTGCCAAGGGTGAGGGCAGTGCCAAGGGTGGGGGCAGTGCCAAGGGTGGGGCAGTGCCAAGGGTGGGGCAGTGCCAAGGATGAGCAGTGCCAAGGTGAACAGTGCCAAGGTAGGCAGTGCCAAGGGTCAGGGCAGTGCCAAGGGTCAGGGCAGTGCCAAGGGTGAGCAGTGCCAAGATGGACAGTGCCAAGGTGGGCAGTGCCAAGTATCTGGGCAGTGCCAAGGGTCAGGGCAGTGCCAAGGGAGGGGGGCAGTGCCAAGGGGGCAGTGCCAAGGGTCAGGGCAGTGCCAAGGGTCAGGGCAGTGCCAAGGGAGGGGGGCAGTGCCAAGGGTTGGGGTGAGAGGTGGTCCCTGGTGGTGGTGGTGGTGGTGGTGGCACTCACACAGGCCCTCCCAGCAGTGCCACAGAGAGTCGTAGGCCAGAGGCAGGGTGAGGCGAGCAGGTGCCACAGTAACCACCACAGCGGCCTAACACACGCTGGTTGTCCTGTGGCGGAGAGAGGATGTGAATGTACGTAAACACACACACACACACACACACACACACACACACACACGCACACCAAAACAAACTCACATCCAATCTGCGTATCTGGTGTGCGGCGTAGCTTCCCTTCGTCTCCCACCTCGTCACCGGAGACACTGCTAGCGAGGTGCCAATAAGATTGATTGAGAATTCCCCTTGAGGACAGCGGACCATACTGAAGCAGTCACCAGCCTCACCAAACCTCACCAGCTGGCCGTGGGTGGCGCGGGCAAAGGTGAAGTCATAGGCTGGTGGAGTGAGGAACGGGTGAGTGGGGTGTGGGGTGGTGTGTGGTGGGGAGTGGGAGAAGGGGTATGGTGTGTGGTGGGGAGTGGGGAGTGGATGGGGAGTGGTGTGTGTGTGTGGTGGGGAGTGGGGAGTGGGGAGTGTGGTGTGTGTGTGTGTGGTGGGGAATGGGGAGTGGGTGTGGTGGGGGGAGTGTGTGGGTTGTGGGGTGTGTGGTGTGTGGGGAGTGTGGTGGGGAGTGGTGTGAGGAGTGGGGTAGAAAGGGTGATATTTGTGTTATAAATGTGGTTAGGTTAGTAAATTTGAAGTGAGTTTGTGTGTAAGCCTAACACACACACACACACACACACACACACACACACACACACACACACACACACACACACACACACACACACACACACACATATACTTACAGTCAACAACAAGAGTAGTAATATTGAGTCTTATCTTGGAGAACACTGTATACCCTTTATGTGAGCTTCGATCCTCTACACAAGGACACGAGCTGCGCCTTTCACCCCCATTAGGACACGTATTAGGCTGGATGAGGCTGTGGAGAGAGGTGAGAGGGATGTGAGAGGGGTGTGAGGGGTGAGAGGGATGTGAGTGGGATATGTTAGTTAGAATGAGTCAATTACTACAATATCTTTCCTCATCTTCCTCAGAAAAACACAGATACATTATTTCATCCCTACTCCTCTCTCTTCTTCTCCTCCTCCTCCTCCTCCTCCTCCTCCACTTACGTCATATCATACATCTCTGCAAAGTTTCCCTCCTCGCCTGCAGGGAGCGTGAGGTACTCAATGGGCGTGGCGTGGGTAGCGTTCATCCCCAAACAGAAGATACTCATGTTTAAGCCGCCCACAACCATAGTGTATTCTCCGTCTACTAGTACAGCTCCTCTCGCTGCTTCTCTCACCTGTGGAATAGTAATAGTAGTAGTAGTAGTAGTAGTAGTAGTAGTAGTAGTAGTAGTAGTAATAGTAATAGTAATAGTAGTAGTAGTAGTAGTAGTAGTCTCTTAAACAGAAGCTTTGTACTGCTAGGGTCGACGTGAGAAGGTCGCCTCTCACCCAGGAGCAGCTGTGAACCCGGGACATTTGAAACTGTCGGAAAACTGATAGGAACGGAACATTGATAGCCGAATAACTGATAGGCACCTGTAGTAGTAGCATTAATAATAAGAGTAATAGTATACCATCCTATTTAACATCTTTTTAATTTATTTTCTTTACCTGTGCACAAGAGGTAAAGCCGCAAGGTAAGCCAGTGCACCTTTGTTTTCTCCTGGGTCTGTGTTCTCTATTACAAAGGTGTCTTGAGGCTCGCTGGCCACGCTGGTTCACGCACACCACTGACCTCCGCTGCCGCCCACGCCGCCCACACACCGCCTGGCACTGTGGGCGTGAAGGAGGGTGATAGGGTGTGTGTTTGAGTGTTATTATTGTTATTATTTTTGTCACACACACACACACACACACACACACACACACACACACACACATACACAGAGAAAGAAAGACAAAAAGAGAGATAGATAGAGGGAGATAGCACTGTACACACACACACACACACACACACACACACACACACACACACACACACACACACACACACACACATAC
>JAXIVD010010158.1:5000-12500 GCA_036785275.1 Cancer borealis
AGGAGATTTAGGTTCACTTCTTTAGGGATACAGCGTGTCCGATGGCTTGCCCGAGTCCGTCCTCCATCTTAGGGACGCAATGCACCTGCTCCGCCACGGAAACTAGTTCTTCTGCCAGTTAGAATATGCACTCATTTGTTTTCCCTAAAGTTGTAAAGGAAAAATATCCATGGAATGCGATTTAAAAGTCTGGAATATTGTTGTTATTTGTTTGTGTTGCTGGAAAAGTTTTCATTTTTATTTGTACTCTTGAAAATCATGTAAATAATGTTGTTAGTTTGTGCAAGGGTACTGTTGACTGTGTGTGTGTGTGTGTGTGTGTGTGTGTGTGTGTGTGTGTGTGTGTGTGTGTGTGTGTGTGTGTGTGTGTGTGTGTGTGCGTGCGCGTGTGCGTGTGTGTGTGTGTGTGTGGCGGAAAGTGTGATATTAACTTTGACAGCCACATTTATAAACATTTTACCATATACTACTTCACCTTCATTAATAAATAAGTAAAGTAAAACAAACAACAGGAAGGAAGCTTAGTAACATACTCTACATACATTCACTAATCTAGACACAAGAATCAGTAATGGAAATATTGCAGAGGTATTGATAGAGTAGAGTAGAGGAAGTAATGAGCCTCAGGTGTGCTTCACTCAATTACTTTAAAGAAATAGCACACAAGCATTAAAGGAGAACACACGCATCACTAGCAGGCATTCCACATTCACAACTTGATAACTCACAAGGGAAGAAATGGCACCGTGGCACTGTAGCCCTGTAGCACCTTCATGGGCTTCAGGAGGTGAGATCGAGACTCCACCCACAAAGCACCTCGTTTTACGCAGAGGAAGAAAGTCAAGGAAGTGAGTTTGGTGTGAGACTGTCGCCGTGAGCATCAGTCTGGCTTGGTAAGAGATGCAAGATGAACAGTATTGACTTCAAGCAGCTTTAAAGTCATGTTTTCCTCCTTACTCTCCTTGTTACGGAAATGATGCGAACCAGGAATTGAAAACATATTTTTAAAAAAACACCATCCAAGTTAGCGTCTATCTGTCTTGAAATACCAAACGAGAATCAGAAAATATACTGTGAATGTACTTTTTTATATGAGATGGTGTAGTCTCCCCTCACTCACATACCTGGAAGAATCATGGAAGAGTAGAAAACAGAGGAAGAAAGTCCGCGCTGGTAAAAAAGATGCCTCTCATACGCAACAACACTTCAGGGAAAAAGGAAAAAAAGAAGTGAAATGAAAAGCCGTGAAGGTCGGAGGTACATTGGTGCTTGGTGGTGAAGCGCCTTCCTACTACCAGCGAGACCAGGACATTTTCCAGATTGCTTCAGTGTTAAGATCGGTCCCGCGTTACAATGAGACGTCTGACCCCATTGTAGGAAGCCGAGGAACTGTGCTCTTGTCCCTCTCACCTCAGAAGGTTTAACATCCTTGGTTGTCGCTGCCGCTGCTGCTGGTGCTGCTGCTGTTGTTGTTGTTCCTGCTGTTTATGCTGCTGCTGCTCCTCACCTTTCCTCTCGTGAAAACTCAGCTAGGTGGAGGACACGTTTGCTTCTTTGAGGTGGGGTTTACGGGTACTTGCTTCTCCCTCCCCTACCCTTTGTGTTTCCTGCATAAACACACCTGAGTTTCGGCAGGAAACAACACAAGACGACCCGCGGCCAGCCAAGCGACGACCAAGACCCCGCGGTACGAAGAACGACCTCGCCATGTGTAGGACGACTTGCTTCGCTTTTATTATTATTCTACTGGGGGGTTTTTTCTTCTTCTTGTTGATATACGACGCTGTAGTAAAACGAGAAGCATTATGGCGGTGAACTTATGCTGCGGGGAAATTAAAATTTCAGTAAGTCTAAACAATGGAATGTGTGTATGTATGTGTGTATTTTTTTTTTTTTTTTTTTTTTTTTGCCCTTACCTGTGTCATCCTTATAATCATCTCGCTATGCCTCCTCCAGGACACTCACACAAGTCTTTGCTTCTTACTTTTGTTTTCTTCCAGGAAACTCTCCAAACATAATTATTTTTATTTTATTTTTTAACTATGAAGACAACTTGTTTTCCTCACCACCTACATAATCTTTATTCAAACCTTTATTCCTTATCAATAATGTATTTTTAATAGTCCACTTTTTATTAATTACTTTTTAAATATTGTATTATAATATCATACAATAATACAAACGCTTCATCTGATCTAAGTTGTCGTGGTGCCAGCAAATTAATTTTCATAATCAATCAATCTCTCGAGGGATTCCTTAAATGGATTATAATATTTGTTTGCTTCAGACATAATTAATCAAATGAACAAACACGCATCATTATTATACCAGCCTTCGCTGTATCATTAAAAAAATAAGCTTCATCCAATCATTTACCTTGAGCAGCGTCACCTGAATAATAATCGTTTAATCTTTACTTTAATATTAAAACTGAAAAAAATACGACTCGCTTTCGTCTCTTAGTATCATTATTAAAGGAAGAAACTCTATTATCCGATTATGCATTCCAACCTCATGCATATAAGTATCATTATTCAACATCACTTACATTAAAAGATTAAACCAAACCCACTATATTCCTCCTCGCCTTGCCGCTGCCTCCGTCCCTTCCATAAACCACCACATGACACCGATGGTCACTAAATATGTGCGATACAAATACTTACGGAATCTTACTATATTAACCAACAGCCATAATGCATCAGACAGTATTCCTCTTGGTATTTACTGCACTGCCTCACCCGCCTGCCTGCCTGCCCTTCCTGCCCCTCTAGCCTGCAGCACAGACCACCGCCGCAGTAAAGTGAAGGGACAGGCAAAGGGTTGGGATATATATATGCAAGTGCCCCCTCGACCTTACCTTGCCGCGCCTCGACCCACCCCTCATGACTCAGCCAGGTACACACGTTCTCTTCTTTATTCCTGAACACACACTCACACACACACACACACACACACACACACACACACACACACACACACACACACACACACACACACACACACACACACACACACACACACACACACACACACACACACACACACACACACACACACACACACACACACACACACACACACACACACACACACACACACACACACACACACACACACACACACACACATACATACACACACACACAGACCAATATATTTAATGCATTCTCAAGGGAAGGATTTAGATTAAGCCACCACAAACATTCACTCTGGTATACAGTTATACATTTATGCATTTTTTGGGTGTACTTTATGCATTTTAAGATGGCCCAATTTTATTCAGAGATGGTCTTTTAGATGTGACTGTATTTTCACAACATTTTTTTGCCCCTAAAGTGATATGATTAAGTGACATTAATTAAATTACCGCAAGAATTAACGTTTTTTTTTATGTGGAATACAATTAAGTAACCCCTGTGTGTGTGTATGAGAGAGAGAGAGAGAGAGAGAGAGAGAGAGAGAGAGAGAGAGAGAGAGAGAGAGAGAGAGAGAGAGAGAGAGAGAGAGAGAGAGAGAGAGAGAGAGAGAGAGAGAGAGAGAGAGAGAGATGTAGATTGCCGTACGGTAAAATGAATTAGAATTATACACACGTCGTATAAAAAAAACATATATACTGAATCGGAATCTAGTTTTATATTGGTTGTAGAAATTGTAGAAATGAGAAACCCTGGCTACTCTCTCTCTCTTTTTTTTTCTCACTCTCTTTTTTTTTCTCTCGCTCTCTCTCTCTCTCTCTCTCTCTCTCTCTCTCTCTCTCTCTCTCTCTCTCTCTCTCTCTCTCTCTCTCTCTCTAAATCATCTCATAAGCGATCATTTGCCTTTCCCTTCACTACATTGACACACAGTTAGGTCGAACATGTCATCACGGAGCCAAAGACACTGAAAAAAAGCGAAATATTGATGCAAACCTATTTTTTTTTCAATGGATTCAATAATTAGATTCAGCAAAGTCGTAGTAGTAGTAGTAGTAGTAGTAGTAGTAGTAGTAGTAGTAGTAGTAGTAGTAGTAGTAGTAGTAGTAGTAGTATGATATAATTCAATTTGTAAGAGTGAAGAAAGCTCATTATTATATAGCCAAGTATTAAGCATAAGATACACATTTATTTCTTCTTTTTTATAGTAGTAGCGATGGTTCTGTGATCAAAAAAGGTTTGATAAGTAGTGTGAGTGTTAGGTAATCAGTAGTAGGGAAAGTAGGTGGGTGTGTGAGTCGTCGTTGTGATTTCAGGCTTGCACTCACCCCGCGGCTCCGCTAACGACACTACCGAGCCATTTACATACACCTGAATATTCATGAAACTTGGCTTACAGAGTGTGTGTGTGTGTGTGTGTGTGTGTGTGTGTGTGTGTGTGGTGTGTGTTGTGTGTGTGTGTGTGTGTGTGTGTGTGTGTGTGTGTGTGTGTGTGTGTGTGTGTGTGGAGTCCTACTTTCACACATTAAAATATACACACACTAACATAAACATATTCTCATATTTCATGTTCACTGGCATTCTTCACACACACACACACACACACACACACACACACACACACACACACACACACACACACACACACACACACACACACACACACACACACACACACACACACACACACACACACACACACACACACACACACACACACACACACACACACACACACACACACACACACACACACACCAGCAGCAACAGCAACAATACCGAACCAAAAAATGTGTAATAACCTTTTTCTCCTCCCTCCACAGTAAAGTAAATAAATCACTCTCGCTATGGAGGAGCTGTAAATATATAAGCCTCCGCCGCAACTTTTCTCATTCACGGAACTTGTTTACAAATTAATTTAGCCACCTCTCCACCGTAGGCCTTTTCCGTCATAGAAAATGGGAGTCAGGCTTACTGAATGATAGATGACATATTTTTCTATTTATCTTGCCACACAAACAAGAGAGAGAGAGAGAGAGAGAGAGAGAGAGAGAGAGAGGAGAGAGAGAGAGAGAGAGAGAGAGAGAGAGAGAGAGAGATATTGCCCTCCTTTCTTCTCTTGGGCAATTTTGAAAAGTTAACAACCTCGCTATACTATTTTGCTCTCGGAAAACCAACGTAATTTTTCTCCTTGTCGCTTGTAACACAACGAAATGCCGTCTCTCTCTCTCTCTCTCTCTCTCTCTCTCCTCTCTCTCTCTCTCCTCCTCTCTCTCTCCTCTCTCTCTCTCTCTCTCTCTTCTCTCTCTCTCTCTCGCATCGTTAGTAAGAGGATGAAGAATAGAAGAGAATAAAAGTGGAAGAGATAAAACACAGACAGACACAAAAAGAAAGAAAAGAAAGACGAACCAAAGAAACAAACAGAGTGAATGTTAACAGCGTCACCAAGACAACGGAGATTTAAAAAAAAAAAAAAATGAGAGAGAATGAATCTACCATGTAATTGACCACAAAGGAAAATGGGGGGAGAAAAAAACGTATATAATAACCAAAGTGGGAAGATGAAAAGCCTACATATGATGGAGAGACGATTGGGAGGAGACGGGAAGGAGAGGAGGAAAATTGGATGGGTGGCCGTGGTAGTAAGAGTAGAATAGGAAAGGGACAACCCAGGACAATTTCAGGACAACAGGTATTGAAATGGAAAAATGGGATGCTGTATGATGTATTCTGCACGCCTAAAAAATGACGTTTATCTCGCAAATGTATTTAAATGTTTATAATACAACATACAACAGGAGGTGAAGCAGAGGGAGGAGTGAAATATTTATTGAAACATAACCTGAAAACTTTTATCTTGTTTTGAATGTTGTTAAAATGTTGAATGAATGTCATTTTAAAAAGTCAGTTGGGCAGTGCTTGGCAGCTTGTTTTTATTTTTATTTTATTTACTCGCAGCTTAAAAAGTAAAGGAAAAGATGGAATTGGAAAGAAAATATAACAGAACATGAATCAGTCAACAAGACATGGTGGGCGTGGTGTCAAGACATGGTGGGCGTGGTGTCAAGACATGGTGGGCGTGGTGTCAATACATGATTTGACTTCACCCAGAAACGGTGTGCGCAAGGAAACATCTGAGCATCATTACTGAAGCAAAACGGAATATCAAAAAAAATAAATCAAAAAATAAAAACTCAAACGCAGTCCAGAAAGATAATATTGATAATTGAATTGAACGTTTGACTCTGAATCTTTCTTTCCGTTACGGTTGTGGGCTGTCTTATTTTTATTTACTTTGTATGTTTGTACGTACGTAACGCTTGACCTGTCGCTATCTGAGCAAGAAAAAACAAAACAAGTGAATATCAGGCTAAGGTCAGATTCCATACAATACAAGAAACTCCATAAAGTTATGAAATTATAAAAAAAAAAAATTGCACTCGGAATTAAAGGTGCAGGAAGCGATGAAAGGGGTGACGGTCGAACTTCAGGAGAGAGGGAAGGCGTGACAGGGGTGAGGGATGGCAGGGTGGCAGAGGGCGGCAGGGGAGACGGATGGGCGGCACGGCGGAGTACCAGCTGACGAATAGCATAGGTGGGGGGTGTCTGCTTGCCAGTCTGAGCCAACACATACACTTTGTTCGTCCTGGTGACCCTAATGTGTTGTTTATCCCAGACTTGATATTGTGGCTCGCTGCGTTTGTAGGTGATCAATCTTTAGTAGTAGTTATAGCATTAGTTATGTTAATATTAAAGATAGTATTAGGTATAGTATTAGTAGTGGATCGGCTGTATGTATATATAGTTTCTCCCTTACCTCTCTTGCACTGTGTTTTTAATCTCGTTTACAAGTTGGACTGTCTACTGAATACATTGAAGAGTGTGAGTGTAGTACATCTTCCATCATTCACTCCACTGCGCCAAGAGGTCTCGATACATGCATAGTATAGTGTTACATATATACATCATCCCTTCACCACCTCTTGCACCTCTTATATATGACTTCCATCCCACCTCTTGACTGGCATACTTACTCTTACTCTTTCATTCACCTTCCTCTCCTTCTCTTAACACACGAATCCACTAATATTTCCTTATCATTATACATTCCATCTACCTAACCACAACATTTATTATTATATCTCCTGTATACCTTCTTTCATCTACCCTTCTCTGCCTCTCCTTAACTTCCTACACCTTTCTCTGCCTCTCCGTTGGCACTAACTAATCCAGCTTCGAGAGTCCGTTCACGTATAGCAAGGCCTTCTTCCTCCCGCTTCTTGGCTCCTTTAAAGTAATGAAGAAGCTTTGAGGTGCTAATCCTGTAGCGCATCCGATCTTGGCGTGAGTAACAAGGTGTGTTTCGTACCCTTTAGAAGCACAGATCTTGGGTACGCGACGAGGAGGAGGAGGAGGAGGAAAGAAAGGGAGATAGTGAAGAAGGTATTAAATAGAGTGGAAAATGAGGGTGGAAGAAAATATAAGGTAGAGAGTAAAGAAAAGACAACAGAGGTGGAGGGAAGGAAAGTGTTAGAGAAGTGGAGGTAGAGGTAGAGGAGGAGATGTGGTGGAGGTGGGAATAAAA
>JAXIVD010010159.1:0-5000 GCA_036785275.1 Cancer borealis
GGTGTTCGTGTCTTATAGTCGCTTTTTACGACCTGCATTGGAAACATAAACACGTATTTCTGTTTCTCATTAAATTGATTCTACTCTCATCCCCAACTACTACTACTACTACTACTACTACTACTACTACTACTACTACTACTACTACTACTACTACTACTAATAATAATAATAATAATAATAATAATAATAATAATAATAATAATAATAATAATAATAATAATAACAATACTACTACTACTACTACTACTACTACTACTACTACTACTACTACTACTACTACTACTACTGCTACTACTACTACTACTACTACTACTACTACTACTACTACTACTACTACTACTACTACTACTACTACTACTACTATTACTACTACTACTACTACAAATACCTCCACCCGTTGTTTATTTGCGGGGCTCCACTAATTGGAGGTCACCAGCCCCAACTCTGTTCGCTAGTGACTGTGGCATCCAACCATAGTTCTAATCATTATTATTTTTACCTTACACATCTAATTATACTACAATTCTTCCTATATATATATATATATATATATATATATATATATATATATATATATATATATATATATATATATATATATCTTTTATTTACAAGTCCCTACAATCTACCCTCAGTCCACTCTCCACTACTGTGGCCTCACAGTCGAGGCCCGTAATGTTTGTGTTGGTAGGGGTGGAGTACCTAGTTCCCCTGAGGCAAAGGAGGGCAGACCTGAGTAGAGAGAAGGAGAGGCGACATCTCATCCAGGCGACAACATAGCTCCTTGGCTGGTGTTTCTTTTCTGCTATTACGTCAGCTAGTCTTCCGTAGAAACACTTCGCCTTGGGGCCTATTCCGCCGGATGAGGTGAAAACCAGGGGCGTAAAGCTGCCCTGATCCACGTGCTGGATCCTCTCCTCATATGCCCTGACTTTTTTTTCCTCGTTCTTCTTGTGGGCAGCTTCTAAGGACAGGTTGTTGTAGCAGGCAGCCATCGGATCAAAGATGCGGTTGTCCACGAAGGTTTTCTGTCCACGCATCTAGAATCCACGGGCGCTAATGTCCACACGAGCCTCGTTGCTGGTGTTAGCTGTAGCATATACGAGGTTTTCGCCGGTCAGGGGAAGAAGAGTCGGCTCGGTAGAAACGTCATGGCACATTTCCCTGAGCATGCTGGCCGTCAGATCCCTCACTTCATCATGGCGGATGCATATGAAGCCCCCTTTTTTGCATACCATGGTGTGGTCAACGCTGTTGAGGTTTCCACATGCACAGGTTTTAGAGAGTCCCTCCACTGGCCAGCCATACCTCAGATAAAGGGCATCAATAAAATCTTGTTTGTTGAGGCTGAAACCCTTTGCTCTTATGGGCAGTGATGTTAGCCAGTTAGAGGCTCCTGTTTCCTGTACAGTGAGGATTTTCTTCACTGCATCCACAGGCAAGACGCTTTTTAGGTGTTCAAAGCTGTCCTTTTGTTCTTGTTGCCTGTCTTTGGATATTTGTTTCTTTAGCTCAGTGATCGCATTGTCGTCTGTTTCACCATGAGCGTCCTGAGCTATTATCATCTCTGTGAGGGACCTGGTGAGTTTGATGGAGTTTTGGTATTCTGTGGCAGCCATTCTTTCTGGGGAGGTGATGCCCAGTCCACCAAGTCTTGGTGGAAGCTCAAGCAACGCCCTCTCATTGTCCCCAAGGATGCGTGATCTCAGTAACACTGGTAGGAAGGTGTTCCTGATGGCGTCCTCCAGAGGCCTGAGGAGAGGGCTGATGCCGGGGATGGTGCGCATGACATAGTTCCACCGATGTTTCAGTCCATGCGTGTAGGCTGAGTAGGCTGCATGGGGCTCAGTCCTGGCCATTTTAGACAGGACTTCCACCTCCTTCACCCATCCAGCTACTTTGTCTCCGATGTACTCCTTCTTGAACTCCTCCGTGCCAATAACTGCACCCAAGTGTCTCTGTCCATCCTTAGTCACAGTCACACCGCTACCGTGAAAGATTTCAATCCCACGGTCATATATTTCGGGTTTGACTATCAGAATGGATTTGGCAGCATTGGGCAAGTATCCTATCTTAGGGCCGTTGTTATTCACCAGGCGCCACCACTCTTTTAAGTCTGTGAGCTTTCCGGCCCCTGATAAGTCATCAGCATATGCTACTTGCTTCACAGACGTGTTTTCATATTTTATTTCATCTTGGAGGACTGATAACCCAAGGGCGTACATAGCCATGGCCACTGGGTCCTCTTGGGTTGTGCCTTCCCTAGATTGAATCATCTTAACTCTAACACTTCCACTATCACTACTTATGTACATATTTGATGGTTCACTATACGTATTATTTACATAGATTGCCAATGAGGGACATTTAACACTGATGTTATGGAGCATTGTTTTTCTATTTATGGTGTTAAACGCATTTTTGGCGTCCACTAAAAGAATCGCTTCACAATCGTCCCGGTCAAAAATCTCCCTCATGGCGTGTATGGCCGCTTCTCCCCCTGCCAGTTGTCCTGCACACACCTGCAGGTTCCCCACTGCCCTCCGTACGTCCTCCTTGACTACCGCCATGATGCATTTTCCGATGATACGTCTTGGGACCTCACCGATGTCGATGGGTCTGCATCCTGGATTTTTGTCAAGAGGGATTAGACGGCAGGCAGTCAGGGCGTCAATGTGTCTGGAAGGTGTGGCGGCCATCTTCCTTGCTAGTGATGCTAGGGCATTGCAGAGGTCGCTAGCGGCGCTGCCACAGATGGGACACTCAACAGGCGACGCCAGCCCTTCGCATCCAGGCCTGAGGGACCCGCACTCCCATGGGTTTGGAGAGCCTTCCTCCACACCAGCTCTCTACTACTACTATTACTACTACTACTACTACTACTACTACTACTACTACTACTACTACTACTACTACTACTACTACTACTACTATTACTACTACTACTACTACTACTACTACTACTACTACTACTACTACTACTACTACTACTACTACTACTACTTTTTTTTTTTTTTTTTTTTCTCTACTACTACTACTACTACTACAAATACCTCCACCCGTTGTTTATTTGCGGGGCTCCACTAATTGGAGGTCACCAGCCCCAACTCTGTTCGCTAGTGACTGTGGCATCCAACCATAGTTCTAATCATTATTATTTTTACCTTACACATCTAATTATACTACAATTCTTCCTATATATATATATATATATATATATATATATATATATATATATATATATATATATATATATATATATATATATATCTTTTATTTACAAGTCCCTACAATCTACCCTCAGTCCACTCTCCACTACTGTGGCCTCACAGTCGAGGCCCGTAATGTTTGTGTTGGTAGGGGTGGAGTACCTAGTTCCCCTGAGGCAAAGGAGGGCAGACCTGAGTAGAGAGAAGGAGAGGCGACATCTCATCCAGGCGACAACATAGCTCCTTGGCTGGTGTTTCTTTTCTGCTATTACGTCAGCTAGTCTTCCGTAGAAACACTTCGCCTTGGGGCCCATTCCGCCGGATGAGGTGAAAACCAGGGGCGTAAAGCTGCCCTGATCCACGTGCTGGATCCTCTCCTCATATGCCCTGACTTTTTCTTCCTCGTTCTTCTTGTGAGCAGCTTCTAAGGACAGGTTGTTGTAGCAGGCAGCCATCGGATCAAAGATGCGGATGTCCACGAAGGTTTTCTGTCCACGCATCTAGAATCCACGGGCGCTAATGTCCACACGAGCCTCGTTGCTGGTGTTAGCTGTAGCATATACGAGGTTTTCGCCGGTCAGGGGAAGAAGAGTCGGCTCGGTAGAAACGTCATGGCACATTTCCCTGAGCATGCTGGCCGTCAGATCCCTCACTTCATCATGGCGGATGCATATGAAGCCCCCTTTTTTGCATACCATGGTGTGGTCAACGCTGTTGAGGTTTCCACATGCACAGGTTTTAGAGAGTCCCTCCACTGGCCAGCCATACCTCAGACTACTACTACTACTACTACTACTACTACTACTACTACTACTACTACTACTACTACTACTACTACTACTACTACTACTACTACTACTACTCCTGCTACTACTACTACTACTACTACTACTACTACTTCTACTACTACTACTACTCCTACTACTCCTACTACTCCTACTACTCCTACTACTCCTACTACTCCTACAACTACTACTACTACTACTACTACTACTACTATTACTACTACTACTACTACTACTACTACTACTACTACTACTACTACTACTACTACTACTACTACTACTACTACTACTACTACTACTATTACTACTACTACTACTACTACTACTACTACTACTACTACTACTACTACTACTACTACTACTACTACTACTAGTACTACTACTACTACTACTACTACATTTAAAGATACCTCCACCCTTTTTATTTGCATGGGCTCCACAAATTGGAGGTCATTAGCCCCAACTCTGGTCGCTAATGGCTGTGGCATCCAACCATAATATTCTAACCCCTACTACTACTACTACTACTACTTCTACTACTACTACTACTACTACTACTACTACTACTAACTTATGCCTACCTTAAAGTACCCAACCTGCTTTAAAGAATCTTGGATGTGTGCATTATGCTCTCCAACCCTGATTGGATAAGGAGCATATGACATCAAACATGATCTCATCTTGGGGAAACCTGGATGTGGAGTCTCTCATAACTATCAGGATGGTGGTGATTAGGAGTTCTTGGATCAATATGTATCAATAGTGTTACTCTCTAGAGTCTAGACGTAATGTCTGGGAATAACTGAAGAGAATGACAGTTTCGATGTGGACTAATGATGGGAGGGTGGAGGAAGCCCTTAATGAGTTGAAGTGACGACAGGCGTCATCATCGTTGCTTATGGACTTGTCACTTACCTTTCCAGATCAATGTTAGAAACAAGCGATGGTGATGGTGATAGCGGTGGTGGTGGTGATAATGATAACGGTGATGATGACGGTGATA
>JAXIVD010010160.1:7500-12500 GCA_036785275.1 Cancer borealis
TCAAGATTTTTGTATCTAGGAGAATTTTGTCATACACTCCTCCATGTCACTTTTTGTCCTCTTGTGTGTTGTGTAAAGCATATTGTGATTAATTTTAATATGGTCCTGATCAACTCCTCTGCTGAAAACATTACATGCATGTAACACACAGTTGCACAAAAGGCTCGGTGCAATTTTCGTACTATATTTATTGGTTATGAAGGTAATCTAACCACAGTTTAATCTTTCTAACTCCCTTCTGATTTAAAGTTGATAAAATCCTTGGCTAACATCCTTTACTTTTTCTTATTTAAACTTACAAGAATGTTGAATCACTGGACAAAGTTAGGTGCAAAATACAAAGTGCACATGCTGGTTCTTTCATTATATTTCTGATATTGATTGATAGTCTATAATCAAAACAATATTTCATTCCTGCCTTTAATGAATGCCTTATTACAAAAGAAAAAAAGATGCTTTTTAAGGGATTCCATTGGGAGCAGTCTCCTAGTTAGGTTAGATTTGGGTAAAATTTCACTTTCACACCCGCCCAATTCCCCTTTCATTCCCACATCTCCTCATGTTTATTGGGGGAATATGGGGAATAGGGATATCTTATTAGCAGCTATTGATTTGCGACGGTAATGAGTGTCATAATCGTTTGTGTATATCAATGTATCAATGTTAGGTTTCCCCTACCCCCAAAGAAATTTTGGGTATATCTTCTTAACTATTTATTTGCTACAGTTATACATTTTTTTGTGCCTACACTAGCATTTCTCCAACAATTTTTTTTTTTACCATTTAATCTCCTCCACGTACATGTAAGTTGTCTTGGGAGTATATATCAAAATTCAAAGAACATAACAAAATAGTTTAGAGCCTGCCGTTATATCTCCCTTGTTTCTGGTATTCATCACCTCTATTATACAATTTAGCTCCTACAGCAGCATTTCTACAATGTTTCTCTGCCACTTGATATCATCCTCGTATATATACACTGTTTTATTGGTTGGAGGTATATATCAATATGAAATTATGAGTTGAGACTAGCTCAGGCTGGTGCGAAACGGAAAACCACGTATGAGTGTCGTCTGCTAGTGTCTTAGGACTAGAGTCTAGCTGCTATTCGCTCCTGCACCCTCACTTAGCTTAGAGCGCGACTTTGGCGGCTTCTTTTCTGTTCCGGTTTGCTGAGAGAACTGCGGAAACAAGCGCCCGCTTCGCCTCATATATCGATTGTCCTTCCTTCGCGCCAATTCTCTGTCCTCCCGCCAAAACCGTCGTGCGGCACTGTTGCTAGTTGTACCACCACGTTTTTGATTGTCGGTCGCGGCGCCCGTTCTACCTTAGCAGCGCGCCCGTACTACCTTAGCTACGCCCGTTGTACCTTAACTACTTTCATTCAACGGGAGCATGCTAAGGTACAACGGGCGCACGCTAAGGTACAACGGGCGTGCTGCTAAGGTAGAACGACCATGCGCTTGAATTTTGACATTTGCGGGCGCGGGAAAAATATACCTCTGCGTTGATTTGCAGCGAATCAACTACGCCCGTACGAGCTCCCGTATAATTTTTTTGGGCCGATTTACGGGCGCTACGGAAGTAGTGCTTCCTGACCCTCCCGATTATGCAAAAGACCTACTTTAACTTTGCTAAGGTAAAAGATTTTCGATTGCCAATTACCAATATAGCGACATTTTGGCGCGTACGGGAGGGTACAGCAGCAATATATCGGAATGTGTGACCCCGGCATTAGACCTTAATCCTAATAGTTAAGACCGATTTCCAACGATTTTCGCATTTTGTGTGCTTAGGATTGTCTGAGACCGAATCTTTGCTTTATAAGTATGGGCTCAGAAGTTCACAAATGTACGAGGGGGCCAGTGCTTAAGGCCTTGTGAACTAAGACGGTGACCTTATACTCCACGCGTTGCCTCAGAGGGAGCCAATGAAGTCTCTCCAAAACAGGAGTGATGTGGTCACGACGGCGGGCCGCACCAGACACGAAATGAACTGCTGAGTTCTGCAACTTCTACAAACAATTTAGATCCTTGCTAGAAGCCCCATAAAACAGGTTATTACAGTAGTCTAGTCTTGATATTACCACAGCTTGAATAATAGCCTTGACCGCAAACTCATTTGAACAACCACGAATCTTGTAAAGATTATGCAATTTAAAAATTATTTCCTTCTTCATGGCAGCAATATGATTATTAACCGTGAGCTCACTGTTTAACTGAAATCCGAGGTTACATATTGAACTGCTCGCAGCGATCACCCCATCCTAGAGGCTAAACTTCTGGCGAGCAAGACGATCACGCTGAGCATCACTTCCCATAAAGAAAAGTTCAGTCTTAGTAATATTGAGCTTCAGTTCAAATTAGCTCGACTTGGTGATAATAACACGGTGTCATCCATTAACACTAAGACATGTAACCAGTCTAAAAATCTTTCTGGCATACACCGTTCTTTAATCATCTTAACCAGCTCATTGATATAAATTATGAAGAGGATGCAGGAGGTGGGGGAGCCCTGACGCACCCCCAGCGTGGCAGTAAACAATGCTGAGCCCACCACACTCTGCGTCACCCTGTACATGGCGGTCAGCGCACCCAGCCTCACCAGCCCACAACCTAGTATTTTCAACACAATAAACAATTTGTTCCTTGGCATTAAGTCATACGCTTTTGAAAAATCTACGAACATTACAAATAACTTTTCTTTTTTACGTCTAGCAGTATCAATCAACAAGCGTAGCGTAACAATGTGTTCTAAACAGCCGCGACCTCTCTGGGCCCCGGCTTGTTCCCGCAGCGGTCTGAACCAGTGATTCAACTTATCACACAACACCATGTCAAACTATTTAGCCATTGAATTCGAGATGCTGATTCCTCAATAATTATGAGGGTTGTGTCTATCACCTTTCTTAAATATAGTGAACACTTTAGCTTTAATCCAAGAACACGGGTAGTTACCAGACACAAAAAACATTGTTAAACAGAGTTACTATAGCTAACACCCACTGGGCTGGCAACAAGGAAAACACACCTGGTGGCAACTCATCCGGTTCACACGCCATGTCAAGGTGCATTCTTTTTATCTGTTCGTGTACCTCCGCGGCAGAGATTTGTTCGTCCAACACAGGAATTGTTACGTCTGTAGTTACCTCCATAACATCATCATTATCCTTATCCAGGTTCAGAATGGCCTCAAAATGGGCTTTAAACTCGTCAATGCTCGGACACGATTTTTCAGTTTTCACATGCAAACTCACACTTCCAATTTATAGCTTTCCAAACTCTACTCTCGTTTCTGTCACTCAACAACCTTTCCCGCCTACCAAGCTGCATATCTACCTGTTCAATTCTTTGATTCCTACAAACACTCTCTTGCACACATGAATATAGGGCGTTTGCAATACCACATTCTACCTCAGAAATCTCTAAATTTTCATTGAGAAACTTTAGGTCTCTTTGGGAAATAACATTACTGAACACTTTTTTTTTTTATCAATATTCGTGAATTTCAGTGGTCTTCTAAACAAGTCATTCTTATCACCACTACTGTACAGGGCCGCGTGGTCTCCCAATTGGGATGTTCTATTGAGAAGCTTGCGACTGTCAGTGTTATGGGGGCGTGGTCTGATGGCAGATCGACGCGTTGCACTACCGAAAAATCATCAATATACTTAATCATAGTACCCGATGCCATGCATACGTCAACCTCCGAGATCCACGCACCTCGTCTCCGAAATGTCGTATTTCCAAGAAAATGTTTCTGTTCAGATTTCAAAATTTTCACATCAACCATAAAATGTTCAATACATATTGCTGAGAGAAGCTGGGCATTATCATTCGGCACAATTACATCATCAGCAACAAAAGGATATGACAATTCATCTCCATTTGACACATTAACTAGCGTCAATAAGTTCTTGACATTTTTACCAAATTTTGCGTTCATGTCACCAACACTAACATGTCTAGGCATAAATTCTGATAATTTCTCTTCTATGTAAGAAAAGGCACTCAAAGAATAATACTGTGAATCAGAAGGTGGAATGTAACAAACGCCAGAGTATACCAGGAATGTTACGCATCTGTATCCACACTTGATCCCCTATACTCGCGTCGACACCAAACACTGACTCTGACAACCAGTTCTTAACTAACACTACTGTGCCTCCACGACCAGCAGAGCCAACTATGTCACTTCTGTACGATTTATAGCCACCTAAAATTACTGAAAGCGGGGTTTTCACTTCATTAATAGATATGATATATTCACATAACAAGTGGTGTACGTTGGCTTTTTCCAACTTTGTACATACACCATTCACAATCCATGATATAATCTTAATATTACTAATGCACTGTGGTCCATCTAGAAAAACTGAGCATTCCAGGTAACAATTAGCCTGTTCGCAGCTAGGGTCTTAGATACCTATCAGCGCTAGAATTTTTAATTTTCTCCGCTTTTCCGGGGCAAAGAGGTGTCTTAGTTAATTTAGAAACCGATGTGCAGAAAAAATATGACATGAATTGCTGCACATGTGTATTTAAAACTAAAAACATAACCTTAATGTTATTATTCTTACTTACTGGTGCATGATAAGGCTTTGTTAATTGTATTATAAGATAAAGCTACAATTAGGTAATTTTTTTTTTTCAGTAAGTATGGGCAGTAAAAATAAGAGGATGTTAATTTCGGCTTATACATTTTATCTGAGTGTGCTAAAAAATATTGGAAATCACTGTCACGTCCTATTTACGAAGGAGATCACTGAAAAAAAACAAAAAACACCGCTGCCAGACGTACGACGTAGTATAGTAAGCGCCGTTAGGAAGAATGGTATTTATCACTTTGGAGATATTTTACTTCTAATAAACCCTTGCCACAACATTTGCAGCTGACAATACCATCAGGAGTTGCTTTGAGTAGCCTGCTAGTATAGTTATCGTACTGGAAAAAATTAAGTCTGCGACACAAAACTATATTTTCTATACATTACATGGATT
>JAXIVD010010161.1:7500-10000 GCA_036785275.1 Cancer borealis
AGCTACATGTCTGGTTCCCGTCCAGGTGGTGGGAGATCCAGCTTCCCCCAACATAAAGGGAAGGGAGCGCACCAGCGCCCTCTTGATCCTCCCCCTCAAGGCAAGGGTATTTCGAAGCCCGCGTCGCCAGGTCGGCAGAGGGAAATATTTAATTGTTCGTTCTGTGGGAAGACCGGACATAAGGCAGACTATTGCTGGCGCAGGCTCCAGCCTAAGGAGCCGGCGAAGGCAGTGTTGGCCACTCAAAAGTCCCCGAAGGTGGAGACAATGACAGTGGGTGGTGTGTTCCCTACTCCAGGAGAGGTAGGACACTTCACTACTACTGGAGACAAGGCGATCCAGCCGGACGCTGGATATAAGGCTTTTGTTTCGAGGGGGTCTGTAACCGGTGGCGGGGTAACTCGTCCCGTGAATGTTCTCCGAGACTCGGGGGCTTTACAGACCTTACTTAGGGCAGGGGTGGTTACTGGAGGGGAGACAGGAGAATGGGTAATCTTGTCTTCCATTGGGGGCCGTAATTCGGCACCTTTGGTCAGGATCTTTTTAGATTCTGACTGTTTTAAGGGTGAGGCTCCAGTTGCGATTTTGCCTGAGTTGCCCGTAAAAGGGGTGGACATCATTTTAGGCAATGATTTGGCCGGGAAAAGAATGGGAGGAACCCCTCCTCTGGTCCTGCAGGAAGAGCCTAGTGCCTCCGCAGATTTGGAACAACTGGAGGCCAATATGCCCCAAGTTTTTCCCTTTTGTGCTGTGACACGCAGCATGAGTAACGCCGCCCAAACTCCAGAGTCCCCAGTTCCCCAGAGTTCTACCCAAGGTAACGAGGTCGGGGACCTCAATATTTCATCCCTGTTTGCCGAGCCTCTTTCGGCCGGTCCTTGTTTGTCCTCAGGTAATGTGCGCCAGGGAAGGGAGGCCTTGATCACCGCGCAGAGGGAGGACGAGAGTTTGACGACCATGATGGAGCAGGCGCTGACGCAGCAGAGGGATGTCGCGCCGACTACCATGTACTTCCTTAAAGAGGGGGTACTGTTTAGGAGGTGGCTGCCGCCCACCTTCCAGAAGGAGGATGCCGCGTGGGCCTCAGTGGAGCAACTGGTGGTGCCGGTCCAGTACCGTCAGGCCCTGCTGGAGGTGGCCCATGATGGACGTTTTGCCGGACATTTGGGGGTCAGGAAGACGCTCGGGAAGTTAACCCGTTTGTACTTCTGGCCAGGGATTCGGGCAGAGGTGGCCAGGCATTGCAAGGAGTGTCTGATATGCCAACGCATGGGGAAGCCGAACCAGAAAATCAAACCGGTTCCTCTGGTCAAGGTTCCTCACCTGCCGGAACCATTTACCAACATCCAAGTGGACGTCGTTGGCCCACTAAAGAAAACCAAGAGAGGGAATGAGTATCTCCTCACCATGGTTGACGCAGCCTCGAGGTATGTTAACGCTGTACCTCTTAGAAGGATTACAGCGGAGGCAATTTGTAGAAATTTAACAATGTTTTTTTCTTTTTTCGGAGTCCCATGTAAGGTGCAGACAGATGGTGCTAGCTATTTTTGTGGTAGGATTTTTAATGATTTTTGTAAGTCTCTAGGAATTAAGCACTCCGTGAGCAGTCCTTACCACCCCCAGACTCAAGGTGTGGTGGAGCGTAGCCACCAAACTCTGAAAAGCATCCTGCACAAGTTTGCCCTTCAGTTTGATACTGACTGGGATGACAATCTTCCCTATGTCTTGTTTGTCTTGAGAGACTCCCCTTCAGAGAGTACTGGTTTCAGTCCTTTCGAATTAATATTTGCCCACCAGGTGAGAGGTCCTCTGACCCATATTAAGGAGTCGTTGCTGGGAGCAGACCAGAGAGAGTTCAGCTTGTTGGAGTGGATAGGAGGGGTTAGGCACAAGCTTTTACGTTGTTGGCAGTTGGCAGCCGAACATCTTGATGAGAATCAAACCCGTGCTAAGCATTGGTTTGACAAGGGAAAGGGAGCAGTGCAACGGGAATTTTCTCCAGGCGACAGAGTCTTAGTACTCTTGCCGCATCGGGGGGATCCTTTTGAAGCCAAGTTTCAGGGACCGTTCGAGGTGCACAAGAAGGTGAGTGATACCAACTATGTGGTGTCTACCCCAGGTCGTCGTCGCCAGCAGCGTTTATGTCATGTAAACATGCTTAAGGGCTTTGTCGACTCTTCCTCGGGAGGCCTATCTGGCACTCCCGTTTGTCTCTCAGATCCTTGCATACCTGTTGAGGAAGAGGAGGAGGAAACGGCCGTGGCCAGTACCTTGTCGACGTCCTCAGTAGGGGCGTGGCAGGAGAATGGGGCTGCGAGAGCCGCCTTGCAGGAGGAGCTGGACCATTTGACAGCGGAGCAGCGCTCCAGTGTGCTCGCTGTTTTGGACCAGTTCCCTGAGGTCTTTAAGGACAGCCCTGGGCGGACTACGAAAGTAGTCCAGGACATAGACGTTGATGGAGCGAAGCCTGTTAAGCAGTCACCTTACCGAGTACACCCTC
>JAXIVD010010162.1:2500-13916 GCA_036785275.1 Cancer borealis
CATCACAAACAGAAAAGCAGACGAACAGAGGCAGGTAGACAAACAAGCAGAAAAATAAACAGATGGACAAAGACCTTTCATTTTTCTCTTAATTAACCTTATTTTCCTTATTACTTTCCCTAAACATAAATGCATAAATAAAATTGCTTACAACACCTCCACACTCCCCCCCCCCGTCACACACACACATACACACACACACACACACACACACACACACACACACACACACACACACACACACACACACACACACACACACACACACACACATTTCATCCAATACACAATAATCACATCGTAATCACTCCCAAACAATCAAAAAAAAAAAAAAAAAAAAAATACAACACACAACAAACCCATGAAACACTACAATTAAAACTCAAATAATAGAAATTAAAAACAAAAACATCACCCAAGAGCATTTGGTATCGTGTGGCACCATCAAAGAGAGAGAAAAAATATATGAGTTCAAAAAAATATGAGACAAAGGCGATAGATGGACTCAAAAAACGTTTGGATCGTGTCATTAGCAGAAATTCGAAGCACGTTCACGACAGAGCGAGACGCGCCTCCCTGGTATTCAGACTATTGATTCCTGACGACGAGCCGAGTACCACGAGTATTAGGAGGCGCCTCGCTCATTCCTGCGAGAGGGCAAGACACGAAATGAAAAAAGGGACGACTCCAAAACCTTCCTCCCTCTCATTCCTTTGACGTTGCAGGTGGAGACAAGAAAGAAAGGCAGAGGAGAACAAGACGTAGAAAAAATGGTACCCAGAATCGTCCTTTCCTCATGTTTTTGATGGGATAAGATCAAAAATAAATAGATAAATGGATGAGTTTATGAATAAGTGTATAGTAAAGTTGGGAAAATCTGTAAAATCTCTTTCATTCTTGCTGTAAAAATTGTTGAAATTACGGAAAGAGAAATACGAGTAGAGAGCAAAAAGAGAAAAGAAGATATGGAAAAAATGACATAACAGCTCCAGAAAGGAAAGAAAAAGTAATCATGCAATCACTAGCCAGAAAAGAATAAAAAAGAAATGGAAAATATCACTCACTCTTTGCAAATAAAAATAATGACAATTGAAAACAACTTTAGATTTTTATTTACATGACAAACAAACACAAAGGTGAGTGCAAATAAATGAAAAATGAGAAACAATTTTTGAAATATCTATGATTTATAAGACGAAAAAGATCATATAAATACTTAATTCATACAATATACACAAGTAAATGAATAAAGACCAAACTCTAATAAGACTGTAGCAGAAAAGTTATAATTTTTTATTTCAAAGCTTTCAATAATTATTTTTTTAACTTAAACCCGGAAACTTGACTTAACCTGTTGTTGCTGTTGTTGTTGCTGTTGTTGTTGTTCTTGTTGGTATGGGAAGAGGAGGAGGAGAAGGAGAAGGAGGAGGAGAAGGAGGAGGAGGAGAAGGAAGAAGAGAAGGAGGAGGAGGAGGAGGAGGAGGAGGAGGAGGAGGAGAAGGAAGAGTAGGTAACTGTGGAGGATAGGAGCTGGTAGATGAAAGTGAAGGAGAGGGGAGAGGAGAAGTGAGGAGAGGTGAGGTTGAGGTGAGAGCAGACAAGGGGATAGATGAGGGGAAGGTGAAGGGAAGGTGAGGGGAAGGTGAGGAGGGGAAAGGAGATAGGTAAGTGGAAGGTGAGGGGAAGGTGAGGAGGAGAAGGTGAGGAGGGGAAGGTGAGGAGAGTGTGAGGAGAGGTTTCCACATTCCGCTGCATCCTTCCCTCGTTAGGAACTTGAGGCAGCCAAGTCGTAGGTGCTTGGAAACCCTTCTGACTTAATTAGATACGGTTTCAATAACGCTCACCTATGTATGTATATATGTATGTATGTATGTATGTATGTATGTATGTATGTATGTATATGCGTGGATCGGTAGATAGGTAAGTGTGTGTATATATGTATGTATGTATGTATATGCGTGTATAGGTAGGTAGGTAGGTAGGTAGGCAGTTAAGTATGTGTATGTATGTATGTATGTGTTTCATTAATGTGACGATTTATTATCACTGACAATATCATAGTTTCTGATCCTAAGTCAGTGATATAGTATTGTCAGTCTTACACTTTTTTTTTATTGCTATTTTTTTTCTCTCTCACACACACACGCACACGCACACGCACACGCACACGCAAATGCACACGCAAATGCACACGGACACGCACACGCACACGCACACGCACACGCACACGCACACGCACACGCACACGCACACGCACACGGGCACACACACACCCCAATGTCTCTTCAACAACGTGTTGCCTCATAACACACACACACACACACGCACACACACACACACACACACACACACACACACACACACACACACACACACACACACACACACACACACACACACACACACATACACACACACACATCCTTCCTTCCCCCAAAACAACAGAAAAAAAACCCTCATCCATACCACTTTCCTTCCTCAAACCACCACCATCACCACCACCACCACCACCACCACCACCACCACTAGTCTGCCTCACACCCCTACACTCCATTTTTTCTTATCCTCCCTCCAGCAGCCTCTCCTTGCCCTCGCCTCACAACATCCCTCTCCATCACCCTAACGTCCTTCATTCTACGAACCTCCTTCCTGTTGTCTCCTCTACTCTATACCGTTACTCCTCTTTTCCTACCCACTATCTTTCCTCCCTCACCCTAACTTAGATCTCCCCCTTCTCAAGCTTTCCCTTCCTCCTCCTCCTTTTCTTCCTCCTCTTCCACCTCTTCCTCTTCTTCCTCCTCCTCCTCCTCCTCCTCCTCCTCCTCCTCCTCCTCCTCCTTCTCCTCCTCCTCCTCCTCCTCAACAGATACCAGGTACTCAGCACGTCTCAGGAAGGGATTGGAGGGACAAGGCTCCCAGCCTCCTCCTCTTCCACCACCTCCTCCACCTCCTCCTCCTCCTCCTCCTCCTCCTCCTCCTCCTCCCCCTACCCTAGAGGTGCTCTTAGAATCCCTAGAAAACCACTAACACAAAAGACTTTTAACACATTCCAGGTAATCGGATCGACACAAGAGGAAACAGGAGAGACAAGGTTGGTGGGTGACTCCATCCTACGTGAGCAGCTGATTGAGTTCAGTGGACGCGCTCCAAATAACAGAAAGCGTTACTGTATTCCAGGAGCCAGGCTTGACGATATAACAGATGTATGCGAAGAGGTCACCAGCGACGCAGACAATAACACTCTTTTTATCATTCACGCAGGAACAAACGATGTGTCATCCACAAGACCCGAGGAGTTGCTTGAAAAGTACAGGAAGATGATCCGCCAGTACAGGACAAAGTCTAATAACATTGTTATTTCAGGCATTCTTCCCAAGATAGATGCTGAACCGAGGTTCTACGGCAAGGCGCTCATCATCAACCACAGACTCGAATCCCTCTGTTCACAGGAAGGTGTTGACTTCCTAAACCTGTGGGATGACTTTTACAATAACCCACTTCTTTTCCAGTACGACGGACTGCACCTGAACAGTGTTGGGCATGCTCGCTTGGGCAGACTTTTCAGTGATAAAGTTTTTCTTTATAGGTCAAAAAACGCCGAGCGGACGAGAGCAGCAAAGACATCATAGTTTCTCCGTGTAATGCCACCACTGAGCCAAATAATAATGTCACAGCTGATCCAATTACTAACGTCACCACTGATCCTAATGCTAATGACGCTACTGAACCAAATATTAAAGTTTGTTATGTAAATGCTCGCAGCATCAGAAATAAATTCACTGATCTTGAAGCTCTCGCCGCAATGGATCAGTACCATATCATAGGAGTCACAGAATCATGGTTAGACACGTCGAACAGAGATTACATTGCAGAATTTCAGTTATCCGGTTATACAATTTTTAGCTGTGAAAGAGAAAACAAAATTGGTGGTGGTGTAATCTTATATATTCACAGCTCGCTCCATCCGATCTCCCTTAAAACAGAACCCATCAACGGAGTGGACACAGTTTTCATCGAATTAAAGAGTAACTCGAGCAGAAAAATACTTGGATTGATTTACAGACCACCAGGAAGACCCGCTGAAATTGACCGTTTGCTTTTCGAATCAATCTCCGAAACAATTAGTCAATGTGAAACAATCATTATGGGCGATTTTAACTTGCCAGTAACGAGATGGGGAAATCCGTTAAGATCACATGCAGGACACGACCTGTACACGAATTTATTAGAGAGCGAATTACATCAACACGTTCATGAACCGACGCGCGACTTAAATACCCTTGACCTCATTCTTTCAACAAGCGAAGAGATAGTCAGCAACGTAAATGTTGGCCCAGTTTTCAGCTCAAGCGACCATCGGATAATTACGTTCAACTTGAAAATGAAGGAAATAAAAGTAAATGACAGTAAGGAGAGGGTACCAAATTACCAAAGGGCAAATTTCACCAGAATGCGGACAATTCTAGAAGACACTGACTGGAGTGAACTGTTGTCAGAGTCAGAATCAGATATTGATAGGTCATGGGAGGCCTTTACCACAAAGCTGAACGAAGCTATTAGAGTATGTGTACCGTATCGTTACAGACGTTCAGCAAGGAAGAATAAACCAAAATGGTGGAACGATGAGATAAAAAACAGCCTCTCTCTCAAAAAACACGCGTACGATAAGTATATATCAACTAAAAACCAAGATGACAAAGTTGAGTTTGACAGAGTTCGTCGCGAAACTAAGAGACTAATAAAGCGCAGCAAGAATAACCTTGAAGAATATATAGCGGAATCATGTAAATCTAATCCTAAAGAATTTTATAGTTTTGTTAAGAGTAAAAAAGCCCTTACCTGTAATATCGGTCCACTTACTAAAGGACAAGGAAATCACACAAACGACGAAAATGAAATGGCTACAATCCTAAACAACTTTTTTGCATCCGTATTTACAGAAGAGGATTGTTCATCGTTTCAACCACTCGAGACTAGAAGAACCGAAAACTTCTTAAATGTTTTACTCATCGTAGAAAATGACGTTGAACAAAAAATTGATAAGATGAAAACTAATAAAACCCCTGGACCAGATAAAATTTCCCCGAAAATCTTGAAAGAGGTCAAGCATCAGATCAGTAAACCGCTTGCAATCATATTCAATAAATCCTTAAGGATTGGTAAAGTTCCATCAGATTGGAAACGTGCTAATGTAACCCCAATCTTCAAAAAGGGAGACAAATCACAACCCGGAAATTATAGGCCAATCAGTCTGACGTCAGTAGTATGTAAATTAATGGAGACAATCATTCGTGACAATATGGTGAAATTCCTTGAAGACAACGATATAATTAAACCCTCACAACATGGTTTCCGTAATAAACGTTCATGTCTAACTAACTTATTAGACTTCTTTTACAATGTTTTTGACACGTACGATGAAAGCAGAGCAGTAGATATCATATATCTGGATTTTCAAAAGGCCTTTGATAAAGTTCCCCATCAACGATTGCTTAACAAACTAAAGACTCACGGTATCTCTGGTAGCATCTACAATTGGCTTCAGGACTGGCTCTCTGAACGTAAACAGAGAGTAGTCTTAAACGGTGTCTCCTCTCAATGGTTAAACGTAAAAAGTGGCGTACCACAGGGTTCAGTACTTGGCCCTATTTTGTTTCTGATATATGTTAATGACATAGATGATGGGATCTCATGCAAAATATCAAAATTCGCTGACGATACGAAAATTGCCAGTAAAGTAACTTCGACAAGTGACAGAGAAGTCTTACAATCAGACCTTGATCGACTAACGTCTTGGGCCAATAAATGGCAAATGAAATTTAACGTCGATAAATGTAAGGTACTACATATCGGAAGAAATAATGATCACGTTCAGTACCAAATGAATGGAAAACTACTTTCTGCAGTGAACAAGGAAAAAGATCTAGGAATCACAATATCAAGCGATTTAAAACCCAGTCAGCATTGCTCAGAGGTAGTTAAAACCGCTAACAGATTGGTCGGCTTTATTGGGCGTACTTTCGAAAATAAATCAGAAAAAGTCATATTAAAACTGCATAATTCACTAGTACGACCTCATCTTGAATATTGCGTACAGTTCTGGTCCCCATATTACAGAAAGGACATTGACAAACTGGAAAGAGTCCAGCGTAGAATAACGAAAATGATTCCAAGGCTGAAAAATAAACCTTATGAAGAAAGACTTAAAGAATTAAACTTATTCAGCCTCGAAAAACGAAGGATGAGAGGAGATTTAATTGAAATGTTCAAGATAATTAAAGGATTTGATAATATCAATGCAGAAGATTACATTACTTTTGATCGATCAAATATAACAAGAAGACGTCATACTTTTAAGATTACTGGTAAAAGATTCACATCAAACGAAGCCAAACATTTCTTTTTCAATCGGATCGTTAACGTTTGGAACTCCCTGCCCGCCAATGTCGTCGACAGTAAAACAATTAATACATTCAAAAATAGACTGGACAAATACTTAGAAGCCAATCCGCAACTAAAACATTATTCGTCAACATAGTAAACTTTGAGCAAGTTCCTTCTAATGTACAGTAATTACAAAATCTCGATTCGGAAGGACGTCGCTAGGGGCCTGACATCGCTTGCCAGGTAGTAGTGTTAGTGACAGTAGTAATAGGCTAGACTAATCTAATTCCACGCATTTATTTATTTATTTTTACTTATATTGCATGGTTGGCCTTCCTCTCCTGCCAGTCGTGGCTGGTGGGAGAATCCCTCACCCTTACTATCCTGTATCCTTCATCCCAGATTAGATAGTGTAGTCTAGTTTATCACAAACAGCCTCGTAAGGGCCAGTAGGCCTGTTGCTGTTTGTTCTTCCTATGTGTTCCTATGTGTTCCTCCTCCTCCTCCTCCTCCTCCTCCACCTCTTCCTCCTCAACCACCGTATCGACACCTAGGCCTAGCCAGGAGTGGCCGTGTGAGCCTCAGGTTGGCCACGTCTGAGGGAAAACCTAAATCAATGGATCACGTTCGTGTGGTTTCTGAAAGATTCTTTTTCTCTTTTATTCTGTGAGTCTTCAGGAAACGATAACACAACTAAAATAATTTAAAAAGATGTAATGTAAAATAAACCTTTTTTCAGTGTAATGGTTATTTTACTTACTTATATATATCCTTGAAAATAAAAATAACGACAGTAAAATAACTCTTACCATTTTTTTTCCATTAATTTGAGGAAGTTACAGCATTAAATGAAGTCATATTAAGTTATTCAATATACTATTTTTGACCTGTTAACGTCCTACTAGTTCTAATAACAAAAAAGTATCATAAAAGTCTAGTACCAGTTACATATATATACAGTTAAATATATACAAAAAGACTTCAATAAATACCAAAAAATACAGCCAAATAAATACAAAGAAGAACAGTAAAGCAAATACAGAAAAATACTGAAATAAATACAAAAAAGACAGCTAAATATATAAAAAAAACACCTTATATAAAAAAAAAACAAAAAAAAACAGCTAAATAAATACTACTACATAAACACAAGTAGTTTCTTCGATGAAATAAAAACAAAAAAACAAGAAAACTATCCACCAAACACAGACGCGAGGAAACCTTTTAAGTAAACATGAAAAGTTATACACTATACACTATACACGCTTCAAAATAATTCATAATGAGACGAACGGAGGCGGGAAAAAATACCCTCGTTCTTTCCCCTCGCCGTGTTCCCCTCGTGTGGGTTTGTTTCTAGTCTCATGGCCTTTTTTACAGCTCTACCCTCTCTCCTCTACCCTCTCCCTCTCCCTCACCTCTGTTCCCCTTTTTTTCCCCTCCCCTCCACTCCCTGGCAACGACGGCATCTGCGCGAGGATCATAATTGTCATATTCGTCTGCCTAATGCTAGTTTGTTTTTGTTCTCTCTCTCTCTCTCTCTCTCTCTCTCTCTCTCTCTCTCTCTCTCTCTCTCTCTCTCTCTCTCTCTCTCTCTCTCTCTCTCTCTCTCTCTCTCTCTCTCTCTCTCTCTCTCTCTCTCTCTCTCTTTAGCAGCATTCCAATTATTCCACTTGTAAATTTCGGCTCACCAGCGTTATATACGAGTCATGTGTGTTACGGAGGAGGGAGTGAAAGGGGTGACGCAGGTGGAGAGTCGTAGGGGAAGGGGGAAGTGAGGGAGGGAGGACCACGTTTGGGGGTCAATTGGTGTTGTGGGGGAAGAGGTAGAGGATAAGGAAGGGAGAAAAGACCAATGAAAATAGTTTGGGAAAGATAAGGGGGAGAAAGGTATATGAACGAGGCCTAAGAAATGGTAAGGGATGACGATAATGATGATGTTGATGTTGATGATGATGGAGTAGTAATAGTAGGAGGAGGAGGAGGAGGAGGAGGAGAAGGAGGAGGAGGAGGAGGAGGAGGAGGAGGAGGAGGAGGAGGAGAAGGAGGAGGAGAGAGGAGGAGGAGGGAGAGGTGGTGGTGGTGGAGGACGAATACAACAACAACAAAGACAACAAATAAGACAACAGTGAAAGTAAAAGGAGGATGAGAAACACATGGGAAGAGGTGGAACAAAAGCAGGAAGAACAACACGAAGGAAGAGCCCAATGCAGTGCAAATGGTAAGACATAGTGTGATGAAGGGAATGAGGCTGTGGCATGGAGGAGGGAGGGAGGAAGGGAGGGAGGGAAGGAGGAGACCTGTTTGTGGTATGAAGCTGAACCACCACAGACTAATGGCCGCGGGGAGAATGGAGCAAAAATAGACAACCCAGAGAACCTCAGAGAAGCGTAATACTAATAGAAAGGTCAAACAAACCGTCACTGTGGCTGTACGAGCATCTGCACATCCTCGCCGACCTTCTGCCATGTGTCTGTTGTTGCGCGCACCTGTCTGTCTGTCTGTCAGTCACATAATTCATCCGTCAGTCTACCTGCCTCAATGACGGCTGGTTTACCTGTCCGTCGCTGCACACCTGATCTCCGTCCGTCCCCCTGTCTGCCTGCCTGCCTGCCTGCATGTCTGTATGTCTGTATGTCTGTCTGTCTGGCGTGGAAGGCCAAACCATGACCAAAGGACGCAACACATGGTAAGCGAAGGCAAACTTTCATCCACTCAAGGATTGACAACATAGGATTATCACTTACTTGTGCAATTCTCTAAGACTTAGGAGGAGGATTTCTATATATGGTGTTTCCTTCATTGTTTTTTTCTTCTTTTTCTTTCTCTATCATGAAACTGATCTAATAGTGTGAGGTTAATGAACTGATGGTAACCCAGGTGAAAGTAAAGGGTAAGCAGACTGTAACAACGTGGCATATGGTGTATGTTCACCCCACCTTTACCTTCTTTAGTCGTGCTCATTAACGAATCCGTAAGAAAAGAATATATATTACATGAAGGTTTTATTTTTTTCTATGAACAGTTTTATGGAGGATCGTTTAAACCTTCCATAAACTAACTTTGCAATACTTTAACAACTTGCAATATTAACAGATGGGCCACGAAAGCTACACATCCAATTTACCAACACAAAATTCATGATTCACGTCGGAAAAATAACTATATACGTATGATAAAAAAAATTCAGGAAGCACTTAAAATGGCCCCTGAGCACAACGAGAAGGTGGAAGACAAGGTGGACGAATCAGCTGCCTCGTAACTCATGTGGAGCAGCAGGAGGTGGAGGCGACCTTGCGCGAACTCTCCCAACCCGAGGCGAGTAAATGACGGCAGAGTCCAAATTGCAGGGAGAACTAAACTAAAAGTGGGAGTGAGTGCCCTTGTCTGTGTCATTATGCATCTTCATTTTTCCTCAAGTGCATAGAGAAAAAAAAGCCACACACAAACACACAACACACACACACACACACACACACACACACACACACACACACACACACACACACACACACACACACACACACATACACAGTGACCAGGGGAGGCAAAGCCATCACAAAAAAGGTATGCACAGAAAATAGCCAACCCATCCTCTCTCCCTCACCCTTTCTCCCTCCCTCATCCTCCCTCATCCTCTCTCACCCTTCCCTCTCCCTCCCTCACCCTTCCTCCCTCCCTCCCTCACCCTCTCTCCATCTGCTATGAAGCGCACCCCTTCTAAAGGTCACCGGAAGTACTGTGACCTCTCTCCCCCATTCTCGACCTTTATTACTTCTCACAATATCTCGCATTCTCTCTTTTTTTTCCATTATTTTTCATTCTTTGGCTGTCCTTCCGTCACTTCCTGTTCATTGCATTCCCACGGTCTCCCTCGCTACAGCTCTCTCTCTCTCTCTCTCTCTCTCTCTCTCTCTCTCTCTCTCTCCTCTCTCTCTCTCTCTCTCTCTCTCTCTCTCTTTCTCTCTCTCTGTCTCTCTCTCTTTCTCTCTTCTCTCTCTCTCTCTCTCTCTCTCTCTCTCTCTCTCTCTCTCTCTCTCTCTCTCTCTCTCTCTCTCTTCTCTCTCCTCTCTCTGTCTATCCAGGGTGTCCATTAAAAGTAATTCTATAGAGAAACAACCATTAGAGCGACGAGAGAGAGAGAGAGAGAGAGAGAGAGAGAGAGAGAGAGAGAGAGAGAGAGAGAGAGAGAGAGAGAGAGAGAGAGAGACCTATCCTTCTAAGTAACTAATGACGGAGAAAAACAAAAATTACAGCATGGGGTGACCTACGATGTTTCCTCTCACCTCACTTCCTGTTCCCTCATCCCCCTCTTCCTGCTGTTCCCTCCCCTCACCCCTCCAACACCTGCTCCTTTACGCTGTAGGTGTTGGGGGTAAATACTCGTTCCTGCTGATTGCGCGTCCAAGCAGGCAAGCAGCAAGCGTCAGTTGAGGAGTTCCCGGCCAGTTTATAAACACGTGCTGGCTGTTTACCCTGTTGGATGGTGTTTGGTTTACGGGCAACGCTGATTGCTGTTTAGGGAAAGGAGGCGAGGAAGGAAGGAAGGAAGGAAGGAAGGAAGGAAGGAAGGAAGGAAGGAAGGAAGGAAGGAAGAAAAATAGGAAGAAAAGAAGGAAGGAGGAAAAGAAGATGTGGAGGGTTAAGGTGGAGAGAATAAAAAGGGAAGAGGTGAAGAAGTGAGGGAGGAAGTCAAGTGAAGGGGACGAGTGAACGGTCTAATTTAGAGAGAGAGAGAGAGAGAGAGAGAGAGAGAGAGGAGAGAGAGAGAGAGAGAGAGAGAGAGAGAGAGAGAGAGAGAGAGAGAGAGAGAAGAGAGAGAGAGAGAAAATAGTCTATAAAAATCATGATACTAAACTGTATCAGGATTGTCAACAATAAAAAATGTGTGTGTGTGTGTGTGTGTGTGTGTGTGTGTGTGTGTGTGTGTGTGTGTGTGTGTGTGTGTGTGTGTGTGTGTGTGTGTGTGTGTGGTACTCATACATAAACAAAGCCCCTCACCGACAGATCCACTGGACTGGACGGCTGCGAG
>JAXIVD010010163.1:0-5000 GCA_036785275.1 Cancer borealis
CGAGGCAACAGGTTTTCCAACACTAACCTATGATATGTCCAGTTATCCTGAATGATAACTAAATCAAATGTAAATCAATAGGCAAGTGAAACAAAAGACAGGTTATATGCATCTGCTCCATCCTTTGAGTGATTAAAAGTTTATATACGTATTTGTACCACACCAGGTCATTCATTATTCATACAGCCGCCTACAACCTACAGCAATGGGGGGAAAAAATCTGTTAAATTGTGTACCAAATCTCAAAGAAATCAGGTAAACATCTTAAAAGCCTTAAAGCAGAATCACATATCTATACATAAAAAATCAATTTACCGTCACAATATAATGACATTCCTCAGTTCCTTCCAATCGAGCAACATTTCTATATTACACTCTAAAATAAAAGAAAAATGACGTTCACCTAAACGCACGTACCAGATGACACTTACGGGGGAGGAGGGAAAGGGGGGTGTACGTCCTTAATGACCTGCGCGCTTTTCACAATGGCGAAATGATGAGGTACTATAATATACATACAATATGCAGGGTAGAGAACATAAGAACGACGACACCTGCTGTTAGGGCGCTAATAGCAGTTAGGGGACGGATTAGGACGGGGGATGATGGGAAGGGAGTAGACTGCCCGTGGAAGGAGAGAGGGAGGCAAGGATTGGAGAGAAGCGAGGGAGGGAGAGTGAGGGCTGAGAGAGGTCTGGGATCTTGCCACACTTTCGTTCCTCCTTATACCTCAGTGGATGCGGCTGAAGGTAAACATTAACACAGGAGGGACAGACCCGCCCACCTGGCAACAGAGCCGCGCCCGGCGAGCACTGACCGTCCGTCCTGTTTGTTGTTTTCAAAGTGAAACTCAGTATAGACGGAGGAACCCACGCCTGTCCCCTCCGCTGATCCATACCTCAAGCGGGACACCCTTACCCCTGGCCGCCCTTCTCAACACACTGATACCACACACCACCACACCCGCTGCAACACCATGCTCACTATCATTCCAGGATGCTGTCATCACACTGGACACTATAAAACAGCATGAACACACACACATACTCGCTCGTTGTCCTGCCACTAATAGCAATGGATTACCACGTCCCAGACCGTGACGTGTATGCACTCCTAGCACCGTCACACCGTGTCCCACTGAAGCATTAGAAGCGCCAGGAAAGGGTAAGGACAGGGCGAGGTGAGGCTAAGGTACTGAGGAAGGGAAGGAAGGAGCTGCCGCCATGGTTCAGGCGTCTATTGTTACACGGCAGCCAGCAGCCTGGGCGGAGCTGCCGCGGCCTGCCGGGTACAAGAGAGGTCCTGTAACCTACCTTGGAATACAGTTGGACGGTGTTCGGTCCACTTCCCATGTGGCGAACAGCTTCATGGGCACGGGCTTGATGCCCAGCCCCAAAATGGTCTGCTTCTCGGCCATGACCGTGGAGTCCGGCGATCAACACAAGGGTGTTTGGGACGCCTGCCTCGAAACAAGTAGTAAGTGCCTCCCTCCCTCACACGTTGCACTCCATCGTCACAGGTAACACTGGCACACAGAGCTACGTATGGAGTGGCATGCGAGCAGGGTCATGAAAATACCACGAGTTTGTATTTTCATTGTTGATTCATCAAAGATTTTCTTTTCAGTTACCGGACGATAAATATTCGAGATTCCTGACAGCAGCTTCTTCCACTGATCACTTTCACACCAGCATATACTCCAGATGACCAGCGTTCACCAAATTATAACCACAGCGCCTAATGCTGTCAGTGAGAAGCTGAATTAGCTCCACAAACACCAATGTTTGGCAACAGGACAACCTCACTAAGGACGGGCCAGGCGCACACTGCCTCACAACAACAGCTGCTTCTCCTCCCTGAGGCCATCACATTCAAACACGGAGGCGGCGGCGGAAATTCATCCACGTGTAGACTGTCGGTGATAGCTTCGATATGAAGCATGATACACATACTTAGTAATTTGTATTTGATTCCTTACAATGTTTTGAAGGTGACTGATATGATGAACACTTAAAAATTTTAAAAGCATTGTATCCATGTTTAGTTCTCCTTGACCCGCCCCTCCCAACGTATAAAAGAAAACGATTCATGGGTAACTAAGCCATGCAAAGCAATTTGAGCTAAATCAACATAAAAAGAACACGATTGGCAGATGAAAAAACAACTATATGGTGTTATTTCAAAAGTATTTAGTCACAACGTTCACACTTGATGGTTGTGCCGTCCGTGTAAGCAAAGAGTGGTTTCGTAGCAGGTTTATTCATCCAAAATGCTTCGAACGGTTAACAAGGAGTACAACCGACACGTACCAGTAGTTTAACAATAACAATTGTAACACTGATCATGTCACGATGTACATAATGAAACAAACACCACTGCGACCAAAGCCATACATTACAAACATAATTCCGAACTTCTAGAAATTACAATCATTGATATATCCTGAAATCCAATTAATAGCAAACACTAATTAATTCCACAAATGCAATGAATGAACATGGTAAGAGGTTCACTTGAACAATCAATAATTACAACACTATCTCCTCCCGTTTGCTTACACCTCAGCACGGAGACAGATGGAGGGACTGGAGACCCGGCGAACCCACTACAGCGCCTACCATCCCTACTCCGCCCACTATGACGCCCAGTAAACAGCTGATCCACCATACCCTGTCACCACCCACATCTATCTCCCTCCAAAATAAATAAACGAATAGCACCACGTGTACTCCAGACCTAGTTAATACAATGAAACAGTATCACTCATGTTGTAATGGTACATAGTGTCATCAGGTTATAACTTGTAGGGTATCTATCCCCTTCATAACTTTCTTGAAATGTTTAAGAAGAAGAGGAAGAAGAAGAAGAAACAAAAAAGAAAGAAGTATTTTTGCTGCAGAAATAAATGTAATAAGAATCAGTACCTATCTGAGGAGGGGACCAAAAATGTCCCCAGGATGTACTGCTCTCCTGATGGCGATTCCAGGTGTCTTGATACCTCCTCTAACTTTTTATACAACAATTTCTTCAACATTCGCAGTCATATATCTATTTTTCAATCTGTGGAACACCACCTCTCCTCCTCTAAGCCTCATCTTCTTTTCCTCACTGAGACACAGTCGTCTGAGGCTACTGACAGCAGTCCCTACTCTGTTCCCTCCTACTTTCTTTATTCTCATTTTCGATCTAAAGTTGGCTGTTGTGTCTACGTATGTAACAACATAACTTACTCTACTCTCGTGCCCACGCCCTTGAATCTTCTGAATTTTTTACCGTCAGGCTTAGACTTAAATGTCACTCTACCACTAAATTTTTCATTTGCATAAAAAAGTCTCAAGATGAACCAAGATATATCACTAACACTCCTCAGCAAGACTAATACTTAAATAGATGAATAAGTAAATAGATAGATAAATAAATAAATAATAAAATAGTTTATCATGGCAACCCGAAAAAAGGTGACATCAATCTTCCTTGCATGCATATTCCTTCCTCTCCCTATGTGGGCCATTCCAACCTAACCTAACCTTACCAATGACTTAATGGGACACACTTGAACGCCTACTTGTCATTGGAAGCTCAGTGAGTAATACGTGGTACAGAGGATGTCGTGTTTCCCGTGGCCGAAAGTGGTGGGGCGAGGGTCCATCCATCGTCCAGGCGGGGAAAACAGCAGTGAGTGTCAAGAACTTAGCTGTGTCACGTCGCGCCTCGCCTCGCTTCACATCTCAACTACCTTACACAAGTCTTTTGGTTGTTGTATCCTTCAGGTAAGCGAGTTCCTCTTCCTCATCCTTCTCCTCATCATCCTAATCCTAATCCCTGGTAGCCAATGTCAATCTGTTGCTAGTTAAGTGCCTCTCTGAACGTTATCAACGGGTTTGGGGTCTCTGCCTCCCCCCTACTCTAAAATATCACTGCCAGACTAACCTATATTCGTATCCTGGCGAGTGGAGGTGAGGTGACTATCTACATACCTATAACTAAGACGATAAGGTTTACTCTCTATTAATATTCTCTACCAAAAGGTGTTATCATAAGGGTAGGCAGCGAGGATTAGTCCGTTATAGCTAACGGACGCTGTATCCTATGTTTATGTGACCATAATGCAATATCCTGATGTTCTCAACTTGTAGGAGACTCATACTTAACATATGGAAACTTGAGGAGTCTTGCACCTGAAGCAGATTGAAGGTAAAATGTTTTGTACCAAGATTATTTCATTCTAAACCTTGCTGTCAAACCGTTCATGTCAAGTTAAGTGAAGGAAAGGTGTGTCCTCGCTAGGTCTCAACCGGATTTTCCCTTCCATTTATTCATTTACTCTTCTCTTTACTTATTCATCTATTAACTCATATATGCATTGGTCCAATTAACAGTGACTTACGGACAGTGCTGGAGACGACTAGCTAAATGCCTTCTTTACCGCCACCGATGGACAGCTCCCTCTACCACCAACACATTGGCACCACAACACACAGCCATAGGGTAAGGAAGACTCCAAACACCTTTTCCCTCAGCTCCTCGTCTCCATTCTCCTTTTATTCCATGGCTATTCATCTCCTTCTCTTCTACCTGTCCGTCTTATCTTGTCCTGTTCTTCCCCTGCATTTCCCTGATTTTCCTTCTTGCTTCTTTACCTGTTATTCTACTCCTTCTTTCCCTTTTTCCTTACCCTCCTGTTCAGTTCTGGTTTCGTTCTTCCTGTCCATGTCACTCCTCTCCCTGTCCCTCCTGTGACCTTATTTCTTTTTTACTCTTCATGTCCTTGCTACCCTGCCAACCCTGCATTCATAGCTCCCATACATCCCTGCCTTTGTTATTTCCCTTACCAGATTTTTTCCCTATTCTTCCTCCTTTACCCTTAAGCTCCTCTTTCCCTACTCATCCTCTTTCCCTGTCTCTCTATCTATCTCTCCTCTCCTCTCCTGCCAGTCGTGCGAGGCTGGTGGGAGAATCCCTCACCCTTACTATCCTGTATCCTTCACCCCAGATTAGAT
>JAXIVD010010163.1:7500-13914 GCA_036785275.1 Cancer borealis
TCCAGGTCTGCTTGGATTGGGAGGTGAGGACTGTGATGGGGCTCCGAGACGAGAGTTCAAATGTTTTTTCTACCAAACAAATACTTTTCTTCTTATTGGCAGCTATTCTTTGTTAAGCTTTATTTGTTGTAATCTTTGGTCTCTTAACTGTGTACATGCAAGGTAAATGTGTCACTGACTCCAGATAGACTTCCTGAAGAATAAATTAACGTCTTTAAGGATGAACTCACGTGAGTAAATACTTTGTCACGTCATCCTCCTTCACGCCTCCTTTCCCTTGTCAGGTCTACTGCTGCTCAGCTCCGTCCTTATATGTATAGTCGCCTGTCTGAGGAACCGCCGACTCCAGGAAGCTTTATCCGATGACTTCTTCACCATCGGAGCCTCGACGTTCTACGGAGACAATCAGTTTGTTCACCTGGATGACGAGAGCCACCTTGGTAACCACTCCCCGGGCCGTCACCGCCACCGCTTCACCTCAGGCAGTGCCACGGACTCCAATGAAGCGATCATGTAAGGTTTCCTGAGCGTTGGTTATTTCCACTCATCATCCCTCAAACCTGATACATACGTGACATCCATTTGAATGGCCATGAATGAATGTCAGTCTCAAGTCATCCTGTTTTGGGACTTAATTTAGTCGTTTAATAAGCTAAGGTTTTTTTTCTCGGCAATAATGTTAGAAAAAGGCGTTATTCTTAACATATGTTAGATTTTCGGTTGAAAAGGTTTGAGTCTAATTTTGAACGAATGTGAAAAATGCAGGTGTTGGTGTGGACGAATCATTCACACAAAATACTTGTGGTTGCGTCAGAGAATAAAAAAAATAAATAAATAAACACACAAGGGATGGACTGAAAGCTGAAAGTCTCGTGTGGCCTCCAGCTGCTTCTCAGGATTCACTGATAGGGCGTCAGGCGCCAAACACATTTAATCCGTTTTCTTCACAATAGTTCTGAGAGTCTTTATATTCTATTTCTATATTCCTATATTGAGTTCATGTCCACAGGATATTGGCGAACACTGTTGCAGAGGAAAGACACAGGCAGAGAAAAAGCTCCCAAAAGTATTCACGGAATCGGTCGCGCGAGGGTGCACCGCAGGTCTGTTACACAGGGCCGCAGGGACTCCCTCACAACCGCTACGAGAGGGAAGACCCGGACTACCTGGGACTTGAGCCGATCCGTCGAACAGACCTGTATCCCGAGCTCGCCGATGACTTCGGTCTGAGTGAAAGCGACGACTCCCATTACATTCCCAGGAGCCGATCTTACAGGTGAGACACGACGTCACTATCATATATAAAACAAATTCCCTTCATGTAAGTATTAAGCAAAAACGTCCGTGAACGAGGACAAAAAAGAAGAGGTAAATACTCACGAGGGAATTTATTGTATTGATTTATATTGTAATGTACTACGATGCCACACTTCGCTATGTTTCATCCTCTCCTCCGCCATGGGAGTTTTGCCATTCACCGACAAACAAATCCCATGACCGTCTCTATAGTCTTAATTCTGTAACCATAATACAACGTTGGCCTTCCGTGTTCACAGCATGTCTGTTCGCCGCTCGGGAACACGCGTTGCCCCAGTTGAACAACGGCTACGCAGAAACTTGACCTACACCCAGGCCTCCCGCGCCAGACTCCAGCAACAATACCTTCAGCGCCAACGACAGCAGGCGGGCCAACGTACGCAGGGCATGGAGGTGCAGCAGCCGGGGCCTCAGCGAAAACGCAGCTCCAAGAAAAGGAAACCTCAGGCCACCATTAACAAGGTCGTAGAAGGTCCTACTGTACATCATCTTCCAAAGTAAGTCTACCTTATCGACATTCACATTATTTACTAAGTAAATAAAAAAAACTTTTCTTAGCCTTATGTTGGAGTATGTTGCACCTTCACCTTACCGAAGTATACAATGAAATTAGTAGGAATGTTAACTTTAATTGTAACCCCGTTGATTCCATGTAACTCTGGAGCAAGTAAAGAGCGAGTCCTCAAGCGTCAAGAGTCCTTTTCAGATACGACCCTGACCTCCTGCGCGCCTTGGGTTTAGGATCACCTCGCCCCCAGCTGGACAGAGGCATGAGCGAGGACGGACTCTTAGCCCAGGGATCTGCCCAGCCCGTTACCTGGCAGGAGGACCCGGACGTGACACACGGCAGTCTCGGAAACCCTCGACGACGACCTTCCGTGGCGATGGGTGTGAGGAGCATACGACCCAAGCACTCCGGGACTGCCTACAGACACTCTTCTTCCATCTACGCCTCCGACATGGAGCTGCACAGGACGGATGCGACAGCCACCAGTGATGCATCTCAAGGATATGACGTTCGAAACTTCCAGAGTCACGGCAGCAGTAATCAATACCATCCTCAACCAGGTGAGTTACCTTCCATAGGATCAAGCATGGCCAACCACAGCCTCGGATCCTCTCCAACACTGATGCCTCCTTACGACTACGGAGACACCTCGCCTCAACCGGACAACAGGAGGGAAAATACCCCATCCTCCACGCCGTCACAGAGGCGGATGACACGTCCGCTATCGAATATATCATCGGCGTCAGAATCTTGCTGTTCCGGGTGTTGCGAGAGTCACCAGGAGGGAGAGAGGGGTGAGACCAGCGAACACGAGCATCGACCACGGCCAAACTCTAACAGCGAAGGGGAAGCGGACCAAAGCACTGACCAAAGACCACAAGACAGTGTCGCTTGAGTCGAACTGATACAAAGAACCTCATTGTGTTTCATGATCTCCTAACGGCTTATACCCCTGCTTCGAAGCCTCTTGAAGGTTATCACCGTGAGCATGAGTAACAGCAGTTTTTTCTTCTTAGCTTAGCATAGGATGTATATGTAAATAAATACTACAGTCGTAAACACAATTTCCAAACTGGTGGAGGTGGTTTGGACATCTGTTGCCAAACCGTTTTGAACCGTCGCTTCTGAGTGTGATATGTATAGGAATCCTAAACTACCAAGGAAGTATTTACTCAAGATGTATATTTGTTTGGTGCTTTTAGATCTAAGTGGCTGATTCACACGCCCAGATTACTTTACACAGCCTTGCATTCCATTCCTGTTTGCTTACCTTCTCCTTTACATTCAACATCATGCCTTCACCCCTTCCAATCCACGGTCCTTACGCCTTCATTAAAAAATAACAGTTGTTTCATGTGTTAAAGAATTTCACAATGTAATTACTGTACATTTTTTTCCTTGTTTTCCTAATCATCACTATGTTTCCCGTTATCTTAAGTTACAAGACACCTCAAAGAAGTCCATCTTGCTCATTTTAAACTCTAGCATTTTGTACATGTCTTGAAGATAGTAATAAGTGAAAAATATAACTAAATATATACTTAAAAGTTTTAAATGACTGTGGTCTTACTAATTACCCAATTCTGATGAACGATCGACTCTGTGGAGTACACAACTGGCTGTCTATTCCTGTGAGGTAGCTTGTGTGTGGATGACACACACACACACACACACACACACACACACACACACACACACACACGTATGTTTCAAATCCCTGATTACCAGTCTAATAAACCATTTATTATTTTTATTATTATTGTTACACTGGTTAGTGGGGCTGCTTCATGTCAGGCTTCAATAGTCCGGAACATGTTTCGCTTCCTCTGGTATAATTGAACCACGACGGTTAACTTACCACAGTGTGAAAATGCATGATCAGTGGAACATATACAAGATATTGTAGATAGAGACCATAAGTTAATGATGAAAAGGCGAATGGTTATACCAAGACGGACGTTTGAACGAGTATATCCTTGAAGCTTGATGTGCGTCCACAAAAAATGGATTCAGCTTTTGTAAGGACTAAACTGTTTTCAAACGTGCCTGGTAAACACTGAGTATCAACGTTGTGGAGAGAAAATGTGTGGTTTGAGATCAGTCTGAATAGCTTAAACAATTTAGTACGAATGAAAGTATTGAATGTGAAGCCCAATACGCTGATGTCATTAAAACATTCAAACAAACGAGAACAGTTCATATTAGAAGTTTTTCCTTTGTTTCATTGCTTCGTACGAATAAAGAATAACATTACGAATAAGAAAATAAAATATAGAAAACAAGAGTTATCATGATTGACATAAACACGTGATAAGGAAATACATGGTTTAGTTTGTAATATTTGTATTCATGTTACTGTGTGGTAAATAATAAGATAATACTATTAGTTCTATACTGCTACTAAAATTCACTATAGAGAAATAGAGAAAATAATTAACTACACGACACTTACACACACACACACACACACACACACACTAACAACCCAATCTCACTTTATTTCGCATGCACAAAACACCCAAGTGACTACCATGCCCCGTCCTTCTCCGCCCTGCCCCTTACTGTACTTTGGGACAACACTAGGACGAGGTACAGTCCTTAGCGGCGTCCTGGCTTGTCTTCTCCTGATGGTGGACGGCGAGGGTGCCTTCAGGAACAAACCAGCCGTGAAGACACTTGGGCACAGGGCCTGGAGCGGTGAATTCAACCCGTGCCAACTCGGTGAAGGAAGAAGCGTCCAGCATCAACATACACACTTCACGGTCCAGCCCACGCGCACGTAAAAGAGCGGACAGCACCACACCATCGTCCTCCCGCTGTTGGCCGTCGTCAGGGAGAAAGGATGGTCATTAAAGACATCAGAGAATCGTCTAGTTTGTGGAATACATTAAATATTCAAATTGACAAAAATTGAGGAAACTAGTCATCAGAGTTTATAAATTTTAAGCTTATTCTTTCACTCTATTCCCAGACATTATGTAGTTCCTTGGTCATCCCGTATCCCTCCATCACCCGCCTCCCTTACCGCCCCTCCCCCCGGTCCGTCAGGTTTCATCATTACCTTGGCGTAAGGCGAAGGTACGAAGATGGGCTCCGAAGGATACACGTTGTCTTCACTCCACTCAAAGTGCTGCTTGTTGACCACGTCCACCTTGACAAGCTGTGGCGGTGAAGGACAAGTCAGACGGATAAGCAGACACACACACAGACACATACAGACAGACTGAGGAATACACGGAACATACAAACAGATACACAGGAGACATATAGACAGGTAGCAACACGGACAGAACATATGATTTGACCGAAACATTAAGGCTTAAGATGAAACTGTGAGTGAATGAGGACACAAATAACTATAATACATTCATACCTAGTACAGCTGTCAGGTTTAGTGAATGGTGAATGCAGTATGTGGCTAAAAGTGGTAAGAGTGGTAAAAAGTGAAGTGTTACTGTATGTTTGAGAATAAAGTGAAACACGTTAGTTATACCTCCCACGCATCAGTCACCGTGGCAGGATAGAATGCAGGTAACAAAGTGGTTTGATACTCACGGTGCCAGGCTTGGGGTGGTCCACGTCACTGCAGATGGCGTAGAAGTATTGGTAAAAACGTCCGTTGTACTCCTCGTAGTAAATCCTCGGCACCTGATGGAAGGAAAAAGGATTAGACTCTCAATTACTGGCCAGCCTTTTTTCAATTTATAACCAGCTCTGTTTTTTTTCACAAACATAAAAGAAAATTCACAGATATCACAAAAGGGATTTAGATTTCAAGAAGAAAAACATCTATTTAAAACTGACGAAGAAGCTAACACTATATACAACAGAGGCGATGAAACAGTGCACACAAACTCCCCCTCCCCTACACACACACACACACACACACACACACACACACACACACACACTAGTACTCCAGAGGCACCCCAAACAAGAAAGACCATGAAAGTTAGACGCCTCACCTCACACCCAATGTCAGCCAGCAGCTCTGGGGTGACGTACACGACGCCCTTCTTGAGCCACCGTCCCCGGCATCGGCTATCGGGCAGCGTCACCAGGTTAGTGTGCTGGTCGGCGTCCTTGTTAGGCTGGAGGGGTAGCACCCACCTCTTGGGGCGTCCACGAAACATCTGAGCGTAGGTTGGGTCATACGCTGCGTTCTAGGGGAAGGGGACTTTATTGATGACTTTTCTTATATATATTTAAATCGTCTTCTATTGTTAACTAGATGAGAGTTTAAACCCATGATTGGAAGAAGTGTTTAGGGATTACATAGATCTCGCAGACACTTCCAAGAGAGGAGCATTAGATCACTTATAATATTTTTTGGCACTTTTTCAATTGTCAGAGGGATGGATACTTTCCTTTCTTATTTACTCAGCCAATCTATGTTATGTATACAAAAAAAAAGAAGAGAAAACAATAAATAAACACCACAAATTCATGACCAAGCAAGGCAGCACACCCTCCCCCATCTCTCACACCTGCACCTACACCTACCTTGAGCGCCTCCACAAACATGCAGTGTAGCATCTCCGCGTTCTTGTAGGCAGCGATGTCAAGGACGATGTGGCCTCTGTCCTCAT
>JAXIVD010010164.1:0-2500 GCA_036785275.1 Cancer borealis
CTGCAATCTGCCTAAATAAAGGTCCTTCTTCACTGCTCTCAATAAGGACAGACACACACACGTACGTACAAGGCGCTCGACATTCTGTGTAAGTCTTTGACACGAGCCCCTCAACGCCTTGACTCGCCTGGCTGAAGGGGACACTTGTGCCCCACGCCTCCCACGGGTGCTTGCTGCCCTCCCACACCCCTTTACGTCCCCCGCCACCACCGTGTTCGCCTTTCGCCCTTCTTCTGATATTCTAAAGCTCTCCGCCAGCTATTAGGGCCGTATAAGGGGCAAGTCACGCCTCTTCCCTACGCTCCCCGCCCCTGACCTTCTCTCGGTACATCGTTTATTCATGGAAATCCTTCAGCAGTGATTCCAGACTTGTGTCCGTAAGTTTAGGTTCACATGCACCGCGGCTCGTCACCTCATCATGCGAGACAGAGCCGGGCGGGGGTGTGGTGAGCGTGACAGGCAGTCTTACCTTGCAGGGTAGTGCATGACGATGGGCTCCAGCATGGCATTCTTCTGGTTATTCCTCTTCCACATATTCTCCTTCTCGCGCCGTTTGTTCTTGCGGCGTTCCTTCTGAAGGGTGCGGGCCGCAGCCACGTTCCTGTCGCCCTTCATCAGAAGATTGGGATTCTTGCATTCCAGAGGCACCAACATCCCGCTGGGAGAGTTCTCTTTACTAAACTTCATCGTCACACACCCTCACGAACACATGGCACCAGGCACTCGCCCCTCACTAGTACAGACTCCTCGTGGTCCTAGCCCAGGATTTCTCGGGTGGCGGCCGAATACATAGTGAGCAGACAGCCAGGTGGACGCACGGCTAGTCACCGGCTACTGTACGGCTGATGATTGGACAGTGGTTTGTAGGGAAGGTGGAGGCTCTCCACATGAAACACTAACAAAGGCATCCCAACACCACCGCACACACGAGGGCTGGCGCGGCACACGGCACAGCGCGCACAGCGACTGATCACACGTCTACACACCACAGCCACTCGAAGAACACTGACTTGACTGGCAGTCTGGCGGTGCTGGTGGCTTGGCCCCGTCCCACCACCCCGTCCCCGACACCCAAGTCCCAGTGGCGCGCGGTGGCTCACACTGGGCTATCAGCTGCAGTGTTCCTTGCTCACTCCCTCCCTCATTCCGCTTCACCTGGCCTCTCTCCCGCCTCACGCTGCAAGTCCCTCAACACCCAAACACGACTAATTCAAATATAACACAAAGATGCGTCTCAGCAAGTGAAAACAACTCGGCATTCCCTCGGTGAAACTTGGTGGGCCGGGGCACTTGGCAGAGGGCCATCCCTGGTGCAGGCGTGGTGGTGGCCCTGGTGCACGGCGCGGCAGTGCACAGGGGGCGGCGGGATGGCCATGAGAGCGACCTTCCGGCACCTGGTGAGAGGCAGGAGGGAGAGTGTCTCGTAACGGGGAGGAGAGAACCCTGAGGAGGTGGAGGTGCAAGGAAGATAAAGGTAAAGAGGAGAAAGGAGGAGCGACGAAGCAAGGGAATGAGGGAAAGAATGCAGGAAAGACAGGACGGGGAAAGGAAGGAGAGGGATAGTAACGGGAAGGAATCGAGGGGAGAGGGGAGGGGAAGGGTGTCTGGTGTGGTGTGGTGTGGTGTGGTGTGGTGAGGGATAGGTGAGGGAAGGAGTGAAGGGCGCAATAGAGGGACGGGAGCCCAAACTTGGTAATGAATGAGTGCGGTGAGTGGCCTTGCTGGAGATGCCTGGCTAGGAAGAACACACACACACACACACACACACACACACACACACACACACACACACATTGCAATCACCACCCTAAGCATCACCAGCCTAAAGCAAGCAAACCAGCATGCAATCCATCACCTCATCCACACAAAAAATGAGAGAGAGAGAGAGAGAGAGAGAGAGAGAGAAGAGAGAGAGAGAGAGAGAGAGAGAGAGAGAGAGAGAGAGAGAGAGAGAGAGAGAGAGAGAGAGAGAGAGAGAGAGAGAGAGAGAGTAAAAAATATAATAACACAGCATCATGGCAACGCAATAAGAAGGTCAAGGAAAATCTAGAAGTAAGGATGAAAGTACTAACCCACCCACCCACCCGCCCACGCCCACCCACCCACCCACCACACCTGCCTTCACCCCACCACCTTGACCTCACCTCTACCTGTAATTTTCGTTCAGCATCAGGTAATTAGGTTTCTCCACCGTCCTTGCTGCTGATGATAACTTGAAGCGCGGCCTTGTAAGTAATGTAAAGTGTGTTGGTGATGCGCATGCGGACGAACGGACGGATGAACGGACGGATGGATGAACGGATGGAAGGATGAACGGACAGATGAACGGACGGACGGATGGATGGATGGATGAACGGATGGAAGGACGGATAAACGGATGGATGGACGGATGGATAGACTGACGGACGGATGGATGAACGGACGGACGGACAGACTGACAGATTGTGATGAGGATGACCTGAATACCATTTGAGACGTCACGGAGGAGGAGGATGAAGAG
>JAXIVD010010165.1:0-2500 GCA_036785275.1 Cancer borealis
CGCGCACCGCCTCGGGTTACATGTTCCAACGTTCCAATGACAAAGCCACTTAGAAGGTTTGCTTAAAGATATTGGAAAACCTTTCACAACTATTTGATTCCTGCAGATTATTTGAAATCATCGAAAAAAATCATTGCTGCAAGCCAACAATACTGAAAAGACAGCCAATCTCCTTCCTTTTACTTTAAGGATATTGTCTGTCGGACGTCTGTCAGGACGTTCACTCGGCGGCCAATTGTGATGATTAGGGAGGAGAACAAAATTGTGGAAATACATGTTTCTATAAGATGAAAATAATGGTACAGCGTTGAAGTTCTAGTACATTACTGTACGATGTGCAAACCATGCTTATACACCTGAAACTAAGGAAAATACATTATGAATTAGTAAGTTAAGTCATCATATGCAATAAATATACCACATTTTTTTTATTTAACAGAAGTTTAAAAGATTTTATGAGTAATAAACAAAGGAATCTTTGGTTACCAGAGACTTAGAAAAACAAAGTAAATTTGATTGACCTCCTACCTACACTCACCTCCCGCTGGGTAACCCTTCCCCTCCACTGAACATCTCACTTGAGTTCCTTCCTTCCCTTCCCTTCCCTTCCCTTGCCCTTCCTCTCTCTCAAGGCACCAACGCGCCAATGGTATTTGGTGCCAATTCAGACTCACGCCAAGTGTCTGGTGCAGCTGAATATTGACAGGTAACTTTTCCACCGCAGGTACGTGTTGGGGAAGTTTAGTTGGACAGTTTCTCGATAAGGAGACAGCTGATCCTGGGTATTGATGTGGCGGAGGGCCGCTGAGAGGAGCAGCCAAGTGCAGGTGAGGCGATAGGATCCGTGGCTGCTGCTGTTACAGTGGCGGCAGCTTGATATTTCTTGACAATATATGTTGGATCATGTACGCAAGTTACCCTTTTCATGTCTGTACCTTGGTATTGGTGAATATTGCATATATTTTGTTCCCTTCGTTGTGGTTCCTCACGGCGTGGCTCAGCAGAGCCTCTCTTGAGCAGAATTCAAAGTACAATTACTGTTCTCGAGACTGCCGTGTAAGGCGCTGAGTTTCCTCGCCGCGGGGCCTCTGCTCGCTAAGTTATAATAGGCAGTAAGCTAGTGCCTCGCCGGGAAGTATCTGTCTTAATTATTTACCGGACTGTTGAACGGCCTAAGTTACAGCAGTGTAATGTGCAGGGATTGGTGCCCCCGTGTGTGTGTTGCAACGTTAGGGTTGTGTTTCACCTCTGTCACAATCAACAGCCTCCAGGCTTTGTCTTCTGCCTTAAATCCCCATTACTCGCTTACCCTGCCTGAGACCACGTAAATATAGAAATAAGAAGCAGCCTCAAAAACCACAGTTTATGGGTCTGGTTGGAAAGGAGTATTTTTTCATTGATGAAGGATTCTTGTGACTCACTATTTAATGTTTTGATAGTGCTGAACAGGTATTTCAAATCACCTTTAACTACCACTTTTATCAATTGTTTTTCTGAGCTGTTAATATTATTACTATATTATACTATTCAATTTATGTTTTATTATTTATTTTATTATATATGTTTTTTAATTCAAATAATCGCTTAAAATGACTTGTTTCGAGTATTACAAGTTAGTAACTTTTATCAGTCACTTCTATGAACAAGCTTATGATATGTATTTTACAATTTGGTTTTTCCCTGTATTTAGAGAGAATAGAAATATATTCGACTTATATATATTTATGTATATTGTTGCGGGCCCCGCCCGTCACCATAACATCGTCTGGTGAAGATGGGAGTCAAGCCCCACAGAGGAATGAAGATTCCCTGAGAATGAGGCTATGACACTCTGTGCGGGCTCCGCCAGTGATAGTAGTGTCGACTGGAGAGGTTGGTCCGGCCCAGTAGCAACAGAGTGCAGCTTCTCTGAGGAAAAGGAGTGGAGAGGCATGAGGGGTGTTGTGGAGGGTGTGTGCTTTCCACGTGCGTGGGAGTGTGCTTTGTGTCAGCTGGGTGCGGCTGGACATGGAAGAGAGTTACATTCTTTATGTTTGTGGGTTATGCCTTTGTGGCGTGTTGCGGGCCTCACCCTACGGGAAGTGTTGGAGACCTGTCTACGTGACATGTCTGTGTGTTACGCCTTTCTGTCTGGAGACCACGTGTTATCCAGCCAGGAGCTAGTGTGGCGGGAAGTGTATCTCAAGGTCACGTAGTCAGGCGTGGCGGGAGAGGGAGAGAGTGAGTTGCCAGCAAGTATTAAGGCGAGTTTTGATCAGTGTTTATTTTAACTTCAGTTTTCCTCGTTCTCCTAGTTTTCCTGACTTTCCCTCTTTCTTCTTTGTGTTGCAAGGTATCCTATCTTGTAGACAATTCCTTTCTGCTTCCTCTCGTATGTTTGTTGTTGTCCTGCGTCGTCTCTGTAGCCTGTGGTGATTTTGTGAAAGAGAAGTTATTAGGCTATGTTTGTCGATGCGGCGCGGTGTATGAGAAACACGGCGCGCCGGTGGTGCGAGTTGGC
>JAXIVD010010165.1:7500-13907 GCA_036785275.1 Cancer borealis
AGTTATTTTTCAATTCGAGGAGTAGTGGCAATTTCATATTTCTGCTCTTGCTAAATCAGCCTCCAAGAAGTTAGGTGTCCTATGTCTGCGTCCATTTTTCTCTCTCTCTCAGCTGCTTGTTCTGTACAGGGGACTTATCCGCCCATGTATGGAGTATGACTCTCATGTCTGGGGGGTTCAACTCATACAGCTCTTTTAAACAGGGTTGAATCTAAAGCTTTTCGCCTAATCAACTCTCCTCCACTAAATGACTATCTTGATTCTTTAAGTCACCGCCACAATGCTGCATCTTTACCTATCATCTACCGCTAGTTTCATGCTGACTGCTCTTCTCAACTTGCTAACTGCATGCCTCTCCTCTCCCGCGGCCTCGCTGCAGAAGACTTTCTACTTCTTCTCATCCTTATTCTGTCTATCTACCTAATGCAAGAGTTAACCAGTATCTTCACTTTTGCATCCTTTACACTGGTAAACTCTGGAACTCTCTTCCTTTGTCTGTTTTTCGACCTGCCTATGACTTAAACTCTTTCAAAAGAGGAGTATCAAGATACCTCTCATACTAAATTGGACTTCCCCCCATGTCTATATTTCTCCTACTGTCCTCTTCAAAGGGTCTGGCGACAAGCGGGATTTTTTTTTATACTTAATTTATTTTTCCCTTAGCCCAGTACCCTTTTAATGTAGAAATAAAAGGCAGGCACACTCGAAGGTCAAGCTCCACACTAAGCTGTGATCGATATTTAGTTTTCATATTCAGCAGCGATGAAAATCCTTGCTCATACATGTACGTACTGAGGAACATGAGCTACATCATTGTAAACTTTACTCAATTTTGAACAAAATTTCATCAGGGAAAGTGTTTCAAGTGCATCTTTTGCACCAGACTCGTTCACCAACTCTATGTATTCTTCTTGCATGTTATCTGGAAGAAGATGCACAATGAATGGGTTTCTAATCAATTTTACTTCCAACTCACTCAAATCGGGGAAGTAAGATTGCAATTCCTTCCTCAGAGAAGCTAGGCGTGTTTGAACAAGATGCAACAATTCTAGTTGTCCAGTACCTTTACTTTTATCAAGTGCCTCACCAAGATGTTCAAACAAGCTGAGATGTTCATCTTAAACTTTCCCTTCCATCAAATCAATCACTGTAATATAATGGCCTTGTAGGGATACGTTCAATGAATTGAGACGTGAGAATATGTCGTCCAGGTAGGCCAGCTTCTGAAGCCATTGACTGTCTCACAACTTCTTGGTGAACTCAAGCGACTTTTACTTGTTGTCACGTTTAATTAATTTAGTAAGCTCCTCCTTCAGTGATTCTACTTGTGATACCACATTCCCTCGCGATAACCAGCGAGCCTCAGTATGAAAGATTAACACTTCTTCATCACTTCCAAAATCTTGGCACAGTTGGCGAAACACTCGTGTATTTAGCGCACTTGTCTTGATGCTATTTACCATGTGCACAACATCATCAGGTACAAATCTGAACCCATGTGGGAGGGTTTTAGATGCCGGAGCATATCTATGAAGCATACAATAAAGATGCCTTATTTCAGGGTTCGCCTCATGCATTCTCCCTCGAAACCCTTATCGACGGCCAAATATAGTTTATATATATACATTATTCCAAGAAAGTCCTTCTCGCTCAAGAAAATTTGAAACCTGATTGAAAACGACTTCACATGTTGTCAAATCCAGAGTATGACAAAACAGGAACTCCTTGAAATTTTCACCACTAACATATGGTAAAAACACCAGGAGTTAGGCACAAACAGCCACATCAGTCCACTCGTCAATCTGTATTGCAAATTTTCCTTAAGGATCACATTTTAATTCAGAAATCATTTGTTGTTTGATATCTTCAGACATGTTATTCGTCGATGAACAGTATCATTTGAGAGAGGTTAGACTTTTAAAGTGACGCCTCGTAACCTGTTGATGTATATATCATATATATATATATATATATATATATATATATATATATATATATATATATATATATATATATATATATATATATATATAGATTATATTATTATTTTGGTCTCCTGCCACAGTGGAAATAGTGTAGTGAACCAAATCTCTGTGAACGAAGCAAGAAAGAAACTTTTATTTTTTTCCTCTCCTCTGTCCTTAAATGTTGCCTCGTGTATGTAGGAAAAGACTAACTTTATAAGGGAAAAAATGCAATTATTTTTCCTACAATGTTTATGTATATATTAAAGCTTTGGGACTATCTATTTTTTTTTCTTATTTATTTTATTGTTTTTTATATATAACCTGTCCTGATTCACAAGGTTTGTAAACCATCGTTGACATTGCTGTTCCTGTTTGTTTGACAAGTATTCTTTCTTTCTTTTTATGTCGTGTTACGGGTATGTACGATAACGTGAGAAGGTTTAACTTTTCTCTTACATGGCTTTTCTTCCATCCCGACCTTTGCTTTTTATCACAGTTTATATCTTTACCCCTCTATATTTCAACCATTTTACCTTCTCTCTCTCTTTTTTGTGTTTCAACTCCTGCTTTCCGTAATCTGGTCACCCTTTCCTTCCTTCTTCCTGTTCATCATTCCTCATTTTGCTCTCTAGATCTGGTTGGTCCTCATTTCCCTTTCCTATATGACTGTTCCCTCTTTTATCTCTTCGTTCCATCAGCCACCCTCCTTTCTTTGTCTCCTTCCTGCCTCTGTCTTCACTGTCTTTTTCCGTCTCTTTTTTTTTTCTGTGACTTCTCTGTTTGTCTCCTTTCCTTGTTTATCGGCACAAAATCATTCTTGATTATTTCATTTTTCATCTGCAGTCTCTGATGTCTCTTTCAATTTTCCTTTCCTCGTTTCACTTCTTCCTCTTTTGGAACTTACATTTCCTCACTCCTGCTTTCTCCGATTTTCCCTCTTATTGCGTCCCTTCCTCCTCCTTTTATTTTCTTCCTCCGCTTATCTTTCACATCTTCTTCATCTTCTCATCGTCATATATTTGTTTTTATCTTCTGAATGTGTAACTTTTTTATCTTGTGATTGTGTAACTTTTCACCTCAAATCTTCAGCTTCTTCCACATTTGCGTTCTCTCCTCTCCCTTCATTCTGATACACGCCGCACTGCTCCCTCCCTCGTTCCTTCCTTCCCTCCTTCCCTCACTCCCTCCTTCCCTCACTCCCTCCAACCCTAACGATTGGGCACACAGACACAAGGCTGTGTGAAGGCCATCCTGGTGTGCTGAGGAGCAGACTCAGCAATCTTGTACCGGAGATGGTAAACTAAGTCGACGAATAGCGTCATGGTAGATCCTTCACCCTTCAAGGATGAGGCAGATACCCCAGAGTGTGTGTGTGTGTGTGTGTGTGTGTGTGTGTGTGTGTGTGTGTGTGTGTGTGTGTGTGTGTGTGTGTGTGTGTGTGTGTGTGTGTGTGTGTGTGTGTGTGTGTGTGTGTGTGTGTGTGTGTGTGTGTGTGTGCGTGCGTGCGTGCGTGCGTGCGTGCGTGCGTGCGCGTGTGCGTGTGTGTTTCGTATTTCAAACAACTCGTTAATATTGTGAGTGGCAATTCGTCAGTCCTTGCATGAGTCTCTGTTCCTTCACCCACGACTGTACTTCTCATCAGTGAAAAGGTTAATGAATGCGTCAGTGAAGTATTTATTTATACAACACAACCTGCTGGATGTCAACTTGGTCACCGCGTAAGTATGTGTTCCGCCAGCCGCGCCGCCCCATCGCTCCCCGCCTCGCCTCTGATAGCTGGCCGATCACAGAAATTGACCGTCGTTCCAGCTCATGTGTCTCCAGGGGATTATATTTATTTTTTTAGGAAGAATCTTAAATCACAGTATCCTAGGTCGCCTTTTTCCTTCCTCGTCACTAACTTTATTTCGCTTCCCCTTTTCTCCATCCTTCTCTTCACGGCTCTATTCTCTGCCTTTCTTATCTCCGCACGGACACCATCGTCAGGTAGTTTTTATGTCCGCACCCTCTCCGCAGCCATCCAGCGCTTCCTCTCTCCTCCATCTATCCCATTCTCCTGCTGTCATAGCTTTCCTACCTCGATCTCTCTTCCACCCTCCCCTCCGTCAGACACACACGGCTCCTCCCTGCCCCGCCGACCCCGGTTATTTCCTGCCAAATGTATTACTCTAGCCTGAACGGAGCGGCTCCTTCATAGCTCTCTCGTGACCTCCAGTCCTCCCGGCCTCGCCTTTGAAGCTTGCCCCTCCTTCACACGCTCTCCCACTTTCTTACCCATTCAACCCTCAAAGTTTCCTTCGCTCTCCTTCACCCCTTCGTTCCTTACCTCTTCCTCTGGCTATGAATTTCCCCCCACGCCCTTGCCAACACTGAGGTCATCGTAGCTGCCTTGCCTGAAGGGCCTGACGCTCCACCACTCGGAACTCTTCAGAGGCTTTCTTATAAATATTTCATACTCGACAAAAGACTTGCCCGAGAGTACTTGGCGCCGGGGAAAGGATGGACGCTTTAAGATGAGTAGTTTCGAAAATGCAATATTTGCTACAAGGAGCTTGCTGGTGCCTCCGTGTGTGTGTCATTCCAGCATTCAATTTATTCTTACATGTTGCCTTCAGTTATTTAATACTGTATGTCAAAGTAAATACTGAAGGATGGTGTTCCCTTCCTACTATTTTTTGCCGCCACGTTGTCGATGGGAGAGGTAGGAGGAGGAGAGAAGCCTTGTTCTGTTCTATCCTTGATCCCAACATGCAGTTAACTGGAAGTAAGTAATTCAGCAGATACCTTTGTTATAGGCCAACAGTGATCCTGGTATCTCTTCTTCCTATGTATTCCTATATAATTCAATACAATCTTATATAATTAGTTTATGAGCGTCATATTACACATATACTATGACATCAGCTGTGATTCCAGGCCTTGGAACACCAGGGATTAGTACCATTGACCTCATGAAGATAAATGTAGCACTAGGTGACTAGAATATAGCATCTCCACGCTGACACAGACTAAACATTTGTCGTCCACACTCACTCACGCTGCAAAGAACCCATTGTGTGGAAATGCTATTGAATAAATGATAATGATAATAATAATGATGACGTTAGTGATAATGATGATAATAGCAATAATATTAATAATGATAATAATAATAATAATAATGATGATAATAATAATAATGATAACAATAATAATAACAATAACAATAGTAATAATAGTAATAATGACGATAATACTAACATGATAATAATAATAATGTTAATAATAATTACAACAATAATAATAACTAAAATCTCAAAAATACCAAGCCAAGATAATTGGAATGTTGCAGACACCATTGTTTATTTCCTAAATCTACCATTGCTCTAGAATTTTCCGACATTATGAAAATATTACTGACACTAAAATAAAATTTCATCGACCGTCAAGAAAACTGTGTGTGTGTGTGTGTGTGTGTGTGTGTGTGTGTGTGTGTGTGTGTGTGTGTGTGTGTGTGTGTGTGTGTGTGTGTGTGTGTGTGTGTGTGTGTGTGTGTGGGGTGGGGTGGGGTGGGGTGGGGTGGGGTGGGTGGGGGTGGGGTGGGGTGGGGTCTGTCTGTCTGTCTGTCTGTCTGTCTGTCTGTCTGTCTGTCTGTCATAGCGGTGAAGTAGCATGTAATGTTGCTTGCCTATGTAACTCTTCAGTAATATGTGGGTTCGAATCCTGGTCTTGGCTGGCAGCCGACTTTCAGCCAGGCAGCCGCACCTCCTGATACGCCTAGCCATCCGATGTGACTAGTGATGGGCGAGGAAGGAGATGAGAGAGAGAGAGAGAGAGAGAGAGAGAGAGAGAGAGAGAGAGAGAGAGGGAGGAGGGAGGAGAGAGAGAGAGAGAGAGAGAGAGAGAGAGAGAGAGAGAGAGGAGAGAGAGAGAGAGAGAGAGAGAGAACATTTGAACATTTGAACATTTGAACATTTATTGATAACTACAGTAGCAATGTAGAATTACATTATGTATATATACACATAATCAGTACATACATACACGTATACACACATATACATAGTTATTTATACATACACATATATTTAAGCACATGCATATATACACATACACACAAACACATTCGTACAGACACATATACACATACCCACATACATACACACATGCACATGCGTATACATATACAAACACACATATACATATGTATGTACATACACATGCTCATATACATATACATACATACTCACATGCCCATACATATATATATATATATATATATATATATATATATATATATATATATATATATATATATATACACATATACACATACATATACATACACACACATACATATATATATATATATATATATATATATATATATAGTATAATATATATATATATATATATACAATATACATATACATATATCATACACATACATACTATATATAT
>JAXIVD010010166.1:0-13906 GCA_036785275.1 Cancer borealis
GTACGACTTTGCTTTACTCGAAGGGCGGGAGGCGAGGCAAGGCAAGGCAAGGCAAAGCAAGGCAAGGCAAGGCAAGGCAAGGTAAGGCAATTCGCTCATCTATATAATTACCATCTAGAATACTGTTTTGCTATCTCGCTTGTGCTGTTACTACTACTACTACTACTGGTGTTGCTTGTGCTGCTTGTGCTGTTGTTACTGCTTCATAATGGCATCTCAAGTTACTCTGAGCGCCCTTTGTGTCCTGTTAATTGTCGTGAATCGGTTATTTCACATTGACCTGTATTGTACGAGGATGTTTCGTGTTCTCTTCTACTTTATCGAGTTGCTCAGCGCATTGCAGAGATGCCGTGAGCCGTTTTGCGCGTGTAACGAGGTCATTTAGCTGTGTTAATTGGTGTTCATGTTGTGCTATTACCCTTTGTTCTGCAGGTGTGGTTAGTGATGTTCTGTGATGTTTTGTGATGTGATGTTCTGCTGCATTGGTTCTTCGTTCGTCTTTGTGATGTGTTGAGTCATTGGACCGAGTTAGGTTACTGTGTTAAAGGTTTTATATTTCTATTTATGTCAGGTAACCTTTTATGTGTCTTCGATTGTTGCGATATTTAAGAATTGCCGTTGCTGTTGCTGTGCTGTGCTTTGCTGTGCTGTGTTGTGCTGTGCTGTGCTGTGTTGTGCTGTGCTGTGCTGTGATGTGTTGTGATGTGTTGTGTTGTGCTGTGATGTGCTGTGCTAAACTTTTTTTGGGTTGCGCTGTTCAGTGATAATGTCAACACGTGGTATTGATCTAGAGAATGTCGCGTCAAAGGATAGTGTGTGTCTATCTATCTGTCTGTCTGTCTGTCTGTCTGTCTGTCTGTCTGTCTGTCTGTCTGTTTGTCTCGTTTTAGATTCCGCCGTGAAAGTTTGTAAAGATTTTGTATTCCAATCAGAAAAAAAAAGAAGCGTTTGATTCATGCATTGAATAGTTTTGGCGGAGATGACGTCAATTTTCAGCCATTCACAGGCGTTGTTGCAGATTTAAGAAAGGAGAACAAGTACATACATTATCTTGTTTCTGAGGCAAGTGTGTGTTTTGTTTTATAATCACTCTACTTTGAAAAATGGATATAAAATCTACACACTGATTAATTTTCTTTAATGTATTCATCTCAAGCAAATTATACTTTCCCTAAAACAACATTCACGTCCCTATTTTATTATTTTTTGGTCCTGTACACGGTCAGAAAGTAATATCTGTGCGGGTTTTCACCAAGTATTTCTAAAGTTATAAGGCTGTGCAGTGTTCTCTGGCGCCAAGCTTCCTGGAAGTGGCGTGGAGGAGGATGGAGACAGCCAAGTTAGCCTTACACAGAACACTGATCACAGTCTTGAACAAACATCCTTCCTCTACTACTTACTATCCTCTTATCTAGCTTTACACTAATACATCAATCTATCTACATCTATCTCTTAGTCAATCTATCAATCCATCAGAGTATAGTCATGTATTTTTTTTCTCTCTCTTTTCAGGTTTTTCTATAAAGTTCAGTTGAAGGTTCGGTAATGGGGGAATCTTTTCTCTTACCCTCCTTCCTTACGCCTGTCGCCCGCGTAAGTAAGTATGAGTGGGTGAGACAGTTCTGCGGGGACGAGCCTTGGACCACCAGGGACACACAGAGGCTTAGTGAGGCAAGGGAGGAGGAGGAGGAGGTGGTAGCGGTGCCTAGCTGGATGGGACGGGAAGATGGGAGTGCTTTCTCCTCCTCCCTCCTCCTCCTCCTCCTCCTCCTCCTCCTCCTCCTCCTCCTCCTCCTCCTCCTCCTCTTTCTTTTCCAGTCCCGGCTTCCTCGCTCTTTTATTCCAGTTTCCTTTTACTAGCCTTCCTTCCTCCCTCCCTCCCTCCCTCCCTCCCTTTACCCTTCCTGCTTCTATCTCCCGCCCCAGCCAGGCTCAGGGGCAAGTCTGCAGTTAATTCAGTTAATTCGCTGATCACACGTACCCTGACACTCCTCCGTGAATGTTGAAGGCGCTGTTTGGAGCTACAGTGTGTCGTGAGGGTGTGTGGTTGTTCTCCGAAGCTTGAGGGAAATAAGTGTGGTTAGTGTGAGGAAAAAAAAGTGTTGCTGGTTTGGAAAGAAAGTGTTGATGGTTTGGAAAGAAAGTGTTGGTGGTTTAGAAAGAAAGTGTTGCTGGTCTGAAGGTGAAGTGGGGGAGGGAAGAATGTTGTGGATTTGGCGGGAAAAAAAGGTTGGAATGTTGCACGTGGGTCAGGTGTTACAGAGATGGGAAGGAAGGTGTTTCAAGTGTGCAGGAAAGTGTTGGTGCAGGTGTGAGGTTAAACATTGCAGGTGTGGAAGGTAGATGGAGATAACTTTTTGGAGGAAGAGGAGGAGGAGGAGGAGGGAGGAGGAGGAGGAGATAAAGTGCTGTAGGAAAGCTAGACAAGATTGAGAAAATAACGCAACAGCCACGACGCTAAAAGTTATAAAAAAAATCAGTTTAAGATATATACATTTTTTTCTCAGGAAGCTATAACTCCCTTGCATACATACATACATATATACATACATACATACATACATACATACATACATACATACATACATACATACATACATACCATTCAGCGTGTGTTAAAGTAATGGAAACTTCTCAAACTAACTACTCACTACACCTCTTTTCTAATCTACATTAAAAAAAATCTACTACTTTCTCAAAAAACAAAAAATACATCAAAATAGATATAAAAAAAGAAAAAAGTACTTATTTCTCACATGGCATTCATTTCCTTCTCAACGTATATTTTTGTCTTCAAACCTCGTATTACACAGAAGAAAATTTACTAAAGGACAATTTTTCATTCATAGAGCCTCATAAATTTAATAGTAAAAAAAAAACCTTCATATTTAAGAGGCACTGCATATTATAACCTCATAAATCTTGCTAGTATGATAGTATGAACAACACTTCAACTTTCCTTACTATATCCAAGAGTCCGATGCTCCACTACTACCACCACCACCACTACCGTCACCACCACCACCATCACCACCACCACCACTTTCTTATTTTAAACGGAACAAAGACGGGGTTCTAAAAGGCCAAAGTGTCTAGGGTTCGAAGATTAAAGAGTCGGGTGCCTGGTGCCTACATTCTTGATATATTGTCGGTCGCGAAGTCTCCAATTTAGGTTCAAAATGCCAATAACTCGGTTGTAAGGATCCGTGAAAGGCAAGCAGGAGGAGGAGGAGGAGGAGGAGGAGGAGAGGGAGGAGGAGAGGGATGATATAAGGTGTAACAAGCGGAGAAGGAACGAGAGAATGAAGGGATGAAGGAAAGGAACAAGACCAGAGAAAATAAACTTGGAATATAGAAAAATGGTCATAACAGACGAAAAAAAATAGAAAAGGCATTGAAATAGGTATTATAAGAAGGTTAGAAAAATGTGTGAAAAAAAGGGAAGACGAACGAAAGACGAGAATAGAAGGGAGAGAAGAGGAGGTGACAGAAAGCAAGGAAGAGAAGGAAAAAAGGAGACAAGGGGAAAGAAGGTGGCAGGGAAGGAAGGGAGGGAAGTGGGAAGGAAGGAGGAGAGGTGGGACGGGAAGGAGGCAGGTGGAAAGGAAAAGAGGGAGGAAGAAAGGGAAGGGGAGAGGTGGGACGGGAAGGAGGGAGGTGGGAAGAGAGGGAGGGAAGTACAATAATAAGTTTTGGACAGTTGTCGTGAGCGTCCTGCCGGGAGAACTAACAAGAGTTGCCAGGTGAGATCAGATTCTCCAGAAAAAAGAAAATAAACTTTGTATCATTTGTAAACTTACGTGGAAAAAAAAAACCTTCGTCTGATATGTTGTCACTATTATTATCATTATTATTATTATTGTTATTATTATTATTATTACTATTATTATTATTATTATTATTATTATTATTATTATTATTATTATTATTATTATTATTATTATTATTATTATTGGTGCTGTTATTAAATCGATAGTCTTGCAATCCTAAGGTAATTTTACAAACACGAGCCATCGATATCATTAATCACGTCTTGATTGTATTATTAGGTATCATTTTCATTAATGCTTTTGTTATTATTGATGGTGGTGGATCCATTAATATCTTCATCGCAATCTTATCATCACCACCAACATCATCATAATCATTATCATCATCAGCACGCCTACTAATCCTTGTTTTCATCAGTGTCACGCTCTCAGACGGATGGCCGCCCCGCCCCGCCCCGCCCCGCATCACCTAAACACGATCGCTTTCAGGTGAAAACACTGCCCCCAGTCGTCGCCGTAACCCGATGCTCAGCTCCAGGGAAAGGAAACAAAACAATATCGCATCACAAACCTACCTACCTCTTCAATTAACTTGGGAAGTGAAGAAAAAAAAAAACACGATCGAAAAACAAATAAATAAATAATAGATTACCGTAATTTTTTTCCCCCAGCTTAAAAAAGTAAAGCAAAAAATAAGTGAACGGATAAAAAAAAAAAACATAGATGCATAAACCCTCTCAGTTACAATCGAACACGCTATAATACTAATAAAAAAATGAGCATCGGGCGGGCTGGCGGACGGAGGGGGAGGAAGGTTAGACAATACACGGGATTAGGCTGACAGCACAAGGCCTTCAAGGGCCATAAAGTGGTGTTCTTAACCTCTCGTATATATTCCTCGCCTGTGTGATGGTCATTGTCTCTTTCTTTCTCTCTTTCTCTCTCTCTCCTGCGAATTTGAACCTGTTGCTGTGTCTGCCATTATACTCTCTTAGTGCTATAAAATTGAATACCCTAAGGAGTCGTCTGGTGTTATTCCCTTGAAGTAATTGATTATTTAACTTAGTAAAGAGAGGGAGGGAGAGTGTGTGTGTGTGTGTGTGTGTGTGTGTGTGTGTGTGTGTGTGTGTGTGTGTGTGTGTGTCGTGTGTGTGTGTTGTGTGTGAAAGAGAGAGAAAAAAAACTCATTTAAATGCAGACATGAACGAAATAACAGCAATTAACTGATGAAGAAAACTATTTCTGGAAGAGAAAATAAGAGGGAGGTGAAAAATATTAGAGAAATTATTAAGGATAAGAAAGAAGGAAAGAAAGAAAGAAAGGAAGGAAGGCGGAGGTTCATTCTATTTTATCTCCATTCCCTTCGAGCTTAAAAGGAAAGAGAAACAGAGACAGAGTGAGAGAGAAAGAGGGAAAAAGAGGGAGACAGAGAGAGGAAGAAGAAGAAAGGGAGAGATTTTAATATTCACATCGTCAATGATAACAGCAAAAAAATTAATGCTTTTTTATCTTTCTCTCTCTCTTGCTCTCTTCATCTCTTTGTCTGTGTATGTCTGTCTGTCTGTCTGTCTGTCTGTACGTGTATGTCTGTTTCTCTCTTGACTTGTTTTTTTTATCCGTCTTTCTTATCACCTTCTTTGTATATCTGTATGTATTTCTTTGTCTCTCTCTCTCTCTCTCTCTCTCTCTCTCTCTCTCATCTCTCTCTCTCTCTCTCTCTCTCTTCTCTCTCTCTCTCTCTCTCTCTCTCTCTCTCTCTCTCTCTTTCAGGTACTTTACACTGAGTTACAGCATTCAAGTATCAACCTTCGAAGTGGAAGTAATCGCCTTAGTGTGTGTGTGTGTGTGTGTGTGTGTGTGTGTGTGTGTGTGTGTGTGTGTGTGTGTGTGTGTGTGTGTGTGTGTGATGTGTGTGTCTGGCTTTCTGTCTGGCTGCATCTGTGTTTTTAATATAATAATAATGATAATAATAATAATAATAAATTGATTAATAAATGTCTGTATTTTATATTAGTTTTTTTATATATGTTGTTTCTGTAGCAAAGGCAAGGGCGAGGCGGGGCGGGGCGGGGCGGGGCGGGGCGGGGCGGGGCGGGGTCCCTGAGTATCGACCAGACTGGGGCGGGGCGGCTGGCTCTCTCTCTCTCTCTCTCTCTCTCTCTCTCTCTCTCTCTCTCTCTCTCTCTCTCTCTCTCTCTCTCTCTCTCTCTCTCTCTCTCTCTCTCTCTCTCTCTCTCTCTCTCTCTCTCTCTTGCACGTGGTGGGGTACCTCTCCAGTAGATAGAAGAGGAGGAGGAGGAGGAGGAAAAAGCAAACAATGACAGGGATGCAAAGACAGAGAGAGAGAGAGAGAGAGAGAGAGAGAGAGAAGAGAGAGAGAGAGAGAGAGAGAGAGAGAGAGAGAGAGAGAGGACCACCCAAGTATCGGTGCTCCCCTTCATCGCGTGGTTCTAGCTGAGGCAGAAGTCAGAAGGGAACAGTTGTGTTGTCCCAGGGTGTCGCCATCTTAATTGGCTTCGTTATTCGTATGGCAGATACCACCACCACCACCACCACCACCACCACCACCACCACCACCACCACCACCACCACTACTACTATTACACACATACATACACACTTACATACATCATTGTTATTTCTGTTACACTTTCTTCTCAATTGGTTACATAACATTCTCTTGTTGGTTTAGACTTGCCAATTATCAGTATTTTCGCTCAGTCATGCATCCTAGTCTACCGGATAATGAGTGACTTTTGTTTAGTGTGTAGGGAAGTGTGGAGGGTGTTGCGGAAACTCGCCTTGATAACAGGAACAAATAATGTGGTGTTCAACAATCGATCTTGACAAGTAGAATATTCGTCTGATAAACTCATGGGTAGTTGTCGAAAGTCTTTCTTCACACGTCAATTATTATATATCAGTAAGAGTAATAGTAGTAGTTTAGGTGATAGTATTAGTAGTAGTAGTATTTATGTTAAAAGTAGTAATGATAATAGTAGTAGTAATAGTATCATCATCACCATCAACTTCTATCATGTTGTATCTGTGCGAGTAAAATCTACGGATGTCTTGTACCACCTTTAACTAACACGTCGCCCGTTACTTCCTTCATTACACAACACTCACACAAACGTTACCATTATCACCCACTAATCTTGCCAAGGATGATAAGGAAACGGGGAACGAGTAAAGGAAATGGACAAGTGGTGGTAATGGATAAGAGGAGGAAGAGGAGCCTTCTTAACAACTATTGGTTGGCAATAACAATTACTTCAATGCCGTTCGGTGAGTGTTGTTGGTGTTACGCTTTGGTAGTAATGATCGTGTGAGTGCTTGGGGATTTGTCTTGTTATGGAGTCAAGTTACTGGGGAAACACTTAACACCAGTGGTCGTGTGACACTGGGGTACTGCACTAGGGAGGGACGCCTGGTACTCACTCAGTCTCGTTGTTCTCAAAGATCAGCTCGCCTTCAGCCTCATCGAAGTCCTTGCCCGCCTTGGCTGTGCCGTCCTCAGTCTTGTAGGGCACCACCACACGGCCGCGCGCCCCGGACCATCGCACCACCTTCAGCTCGTAGGTTCCGATGCTCTCCACAATTTCCACGTCCTTCTCTCCCACGTTGAAGATACCGCCGTGATCGTCGTCGAGAATCATAATCGTGGCCACGTAGGGCGCCGCCAGCTCCATCTTGACCGGCTTGTTAGGGTGTCCTGCGGCGCCGTTGACAGCGTGCGTCACTGCTGTGCCGTCAGGGGAACCCTGTCTCATGTTAGACAGCCTCACGTAGAAGTGCTCATCCTCCTCAAAGACGTCGTCATCAATAACCTCAAGATTAAAGGTCTTCTGAGTCTCCCCAGGCAGGAATACCAGTGTTCCTTCGGCAGCTATGTAGTCCCCGCCAGCGTTGGCAGTACCATCCTCCGTCTTATAATCAACAATGACGGTGGTGTTGAGGTCACCGCCTTCACGCGTCACAGTCACCTCGAAGGAGCCTACATTCTCCATGACCGTGTAGTGGCCAGGGTCGAACATGATCCTAATAGTGTCATCGTCTTTCTTGTCATTCTCTTCTTCCTTCTCCTCGACCTTCACCTCCATAATGTTGCCGCCTCCAGTAAGCTTGCGGGTGGCCTGAATACGGTAGAAGGCGCGGGACTTGGGGCCTCGGTTGATGATCTCCTCGCGAGCCATGGACTCCAGGTTGTCCATGTTGATGTTGGGATTTTTTATGCGCAGCTCACGGATTACTGACATGTACTCTCTGCGGTGCTCCTCGAACTCCTTCACAGTTTCGTCCACATTCTCGTCGTAGAATGGACCTCCCTCTTCCTTCTTCCCAAGCTCGACATCTGTTCCCTCGGTCTCGATGATCACGCCGCGCTTGTTCATACGGTATTCCTTGGTTAAGAACTTGTAGAAGAGCAGACGACGGTCGGCAATGTAAGCGAGACCAACGGTAATTGGGAAGAAGACAAAAGTAAGGAAGGCTTCCCAGAATTCTACAATACCGTAGGAAATCTCCGCCAGGATTAAGTAAAGCCAGATGTAAGCAAAGATGGAGAAGAAGGCCGTGATGAAGAAGACGCGCAGATGTTTGATGTAACGAACCTCCCCGTCAGGAATCACGTACACGCACAGGCCGATGATGACAAACAGGTTGAAAGCAGCCGAGCCCACGATGGTGCCGGGGCCGAGGTCTCCAGCCTCGAAGTTACGTGCAAACATTTCAACCACAGAGAGAAGGATTTCGGGCGCTGAGGAGCCGAGGGCCATGAGCGTGAGATTTGCCACCGTCTCGTTCCATACCTGCACAACGATGATCTGAGTCTCACCGTTGGGCTTTTTGACCGTCACTTCCTTCTCCTGCGAAGTGATCATCTCGATGGAGCCCATGAAGCGATCAGCGATGATGGAGACGCCGATAAAAAGCCAGACCATAGCCACGAAGTAGACGATGGCGCGGGCCACGCGGTCACCTGTGGTCAAGTTTTCCTGGGGTGACCACAGTGGCACAATTAAGCCGTCAATGCATTTCATATATTCAGTTTCGTTTCCTTGAGCAGAGACGGGGCAGCAGAAAGTAAGCACTAACACACTCAGAGCTAACAAGCGCATCCCCCAGTGGGATAACCCGCTGGCCCCCGGTCCAGCCATGGCGCCTCACCACACTCGCACTGCCCACCGAAGAGGAGAAAAGAAACGACTTTGAGATCAGAGTCTGGCTCTCGTCATCACGTCTGCCACTGTCACACTCAGGCACAGGGCGGGAGTTGCACGTCTCCCTCCGCACACTGCACGCCACCAAATGGTGGAGGGGGCGCGCTAGCCCGCCACCACGCGGGGGGACGCAGGCGCGGGAGGGGTAGAACGAGAGAGAAGAGAGGGAAGAGTGCCAGCGGCCACCAGGCGCCCCACTTCCCCTCGCTCGCCTCCAACCGTTAATCTCGCTCCTCAGGAGCCGTGATTGTGTTTATTTACCGCAAAGACGAGGGGCACGAGCATCGGGCAGGCGAGGGTGCGTCAGGTGGGTGTAACATGACGCTCAGGTGCTTGCAACACCCGCGGCTGTGTCATGTGCAACAGCGGCGGCGACACTAACAAGAACAATAACAAAAACAAAATAATCGTCATCATCAGCAGCAAAGCCGGCAGCAGCAGAGGATATTTTGGGCGCGAGTCCTCGTGCCCCGCCACACCTGCTGCCCCTCACCCCTGCCGCACACCACCACACCCCTGCCACACCTGTTACACCCCCACATCTGTACCACACCTGTTACACCCCCACACCCCTGCCACACCTGTTACACCACTACACCCCTGCCACACCTGTTACACCCCCACACCCCTGCCACACCTGTTACACCCCCACATCTGTACCACACCTGTTACACCCCCACACCCCTGCCACACCTGTTACACCACTACACCCCTGCCACACCTGTTACACCCTCACACCCTTGCCACGACTACTCCTACTACTACTACTACTCCCACTCCCACTCCTACTCTACTCCTACTACTACTACTACTACATACTACTACTACTACTACTACTAACTACTGTTACTACTACTGTTACTACTACTACTACTACTACTACTACTACTACTATTACTACTAGTACTACTACTACTACTGTTACTATTACTACTACTACTACTACTACTACTAACTACTACTACTACTACTACTACTACTACTACGACTGCTGCACCTGTTAAGTCACCTGCAGTCTCACACTCACGTCTTTGTCATGTTTGTTGCAAATTTAATATATCTTTTTTGGGGTTGGAGGACTCTGTTCAATCCCCCCCCTCCACCCTTGGGCCTCGCTCCACTTGTGTACATCGGTGCTAAAACACACACACACACACACACACACACACACACACACACACACACACACACACACACATACACACACACACACACACACACACACACACACACACACACACACACACACACACACAGTCCTCTCTTAATCTATCATTAGCAACTTCCCTCATTTTTCGGCTATTTTGTTGCTCCTCTTTCATTTTCTTCATTGTCTTTTTTTTTTTATTCTCTTTCATTCTTTTTTTATACATTTTATTCTTGCATCTCCAGTCATTATTTTTTTTCTCTCACGTGGCCCTTTGTATCTACTTGTTTCTTAATTATATATACCCAAACATCTCACTCTCTCTTCTCTCTCTCTCTCTCTCTCTCTCTCTCTCTCCTCTCTCTCTCTTCTCTCTCTCTCTCTCTCTCTCACTCTCTCTTCTCTCTCTCTCTCTCTTAATAAAAAGTAGTATTGTGGTTCCTTTCTCTATGATTTTTTTTTCGGGTCAAATAACAAATGGAAAAGTTTGTGACCCTTATAAAAAAAGTAAGATAGAAGACTTGATGTGATTTTTTCTCCTTGTCTTGGGTGAAAAATAATTGAAGAGATTAGATTGTCGATAATTGTAAAAGTAGCCGTAGTAGTAGTAGTAGTAGTAGTAGTAGTAGTAGTAGTAGTAGTAGTAGTATAGTAGTAGTAGCAGTAGTAGTAGTAGTAGTTTTTGTGGTGTAGTGATGGTGTGTGTGTGTGTGTGTGTGTGTGTGTGTGTGTGTGTGTGTGTGTGTGAGTGTGTGTGTGTGTGTGTCTGTGTGTGTGTGTGTGTGGAGAGAGGAGGAGGAAGGAAGGCTCGGTGGCTGGTGGAAGACCTATGTATGAACAGGTCAGCTTATGTAGACCTTCTCTTTTATCATTTCTTTCCTCATTCTTACTTACTCCACATTCCACTACCACCACTTCCCTTCTTCTTTTCCTCTTCCTCCTCCTCCTCCTCCTCCTCCTCTTTTTCTTGGTCACTCCTTCCCCTCTTAACCTGACATGGACTATTACAACCTGTCTGTTACCCATCTTTTTTTATCTCTCATTCTCTCTTATTCTCTCTCTCTCTCTCATTCTCTCTCTCTCTCTCTCTCTCTCTCTCTCTCCTCTCTCTCTCTCTCTCTCTCTCTCTCTCTCTCTCTTCTCATCTCTCTCTCTCTCTCTCTCTCCTCTCTCTCTCTCTCTCTCTCTCTCTCTTCTTTGACGAGATAGCGTCGGATCTTTCCCTTTAAAGAAAACTTGTGTCTTGGTTTTCTTTGCGATATCAACACTACCAATCTTCGGTGACGCATATTTGATCAAGTGTGTGTGTTGTGTGTGTGTGTGTGTGTGTGTGTGTGTGTGTGTAGGGAGGGAAGGGAGAGAGAGAGAGAAGAGATGATGACGATGAGAGAGAGAGAGAGAGAGAGGGGGATCGGATAACAGAGAGGAATGGGTGGTGCTAGAATGCGAAGGAGATCACTTTGTACTGTTTTCCTCCTTCCTTCCTTCCTTCCTTCCTTCCTTCCTTCCTTCCTTCCTTTCTTCTTTTTTTCCCTTCTTCATTCCTTCCTTCCTTCATCTCTTTCATTCTTCCTTTTGTTTTTATCCTATTTTTCATTCCTTGTCACCGTCGTTATCCTCTTCCTCCTCTCATCCTCCTCCCTCCTCCTCCTCCTCCTCTTCTTCTTATCTTTTCTTATCTCCCTTGTTCCTGTCTTCATTTTTTATCTTATGTCTTCTTCTGTTTCTATTTTCTTTATCTCCTCTTTGTTCTTTTCATCTTGCCTTACTTTTTATTGTCACTCATTCTGCCATTCTCCTCCTCCTTTTCCTCTTCCTCCTCTTCCTCCTCTTCTTACTTTGCTTTTATCTTACTCTTTCTCCTGTTGTATTTTTTCTCTCCTCTGTCATCTCATTCATCTTACTCCTTCTTCTCCTCTTAGTTTTCCTTCTTTACTCGTTTGTTTTCACTCATACTATCCATTACCTTACTCCTCTTCTTCCTCCTCCTCCTCCTTCCTCCTCTTCTTCCCCCTTCTCCTCCTCCTAATTCAAATCATTATTCATTTTTCCTCTTTCCTTTCCTTTCTGTTCATCAACCCTTTCCTACTCACTATATCATTCCCCCTTTCCTTCCTTCCTTCCTTCCTTCCTCTATTTTCCTATTTCCTCCTTCCTTTCCCTTAACGTGTCACTCCCACACTTGTTGTCCTGTTAAAAAAAAAAGTGTCTACTCCTGATGTGTCAGAAAGGCGAGGGTCGATCGCTCGCTCTTAGAAATGTAAATTCTTTGAGGGTTTTTTTTTCGTCGCTTCTCTGTGCTGATGTGCGTGTTCTCAACAGAAGGAGGTGTAGACCTTTTCCCATAGTAGTAGTAATAGTAGTAAGTAGTAGTAGTAGTAGTAGAAGTAGTATGTAAGTAGTAGTAGTAGTAGTAGTAGTAGTAGTAGCTAGTAGTAGTAGTAGTAGTAGTAATAGTAGTAGTAGCAGGAGTAGTAGTAGTAGTAGTAGTTATAGCAGTAGTAGTAGTAGCAGCAGCAGCAGCAGCAGCAGCAGTAGTAGTAGTAGTAGCAGCAGCAGCAATATTCCATCTTCGATTGATAAGATGGATGAGAAAATTGCCGTTTTTGTCGAGTCGAGGCTGAAGGGTGACGGCTCGAGGGCGGGTGTGGAGGGGGGGAGAAAAGGAGAAGGGGTTTCTGGTGGAAGCTATACAATACACATTATACAGGATACATGATCATTACTCTGTGTTTCATCTTGTATTCTGAGTACAAATTATTCAGTATCATATTGGTAAAAAAGTTAGAGAACCTACCTCGTCAGTAAGGTTATGAGGTGACAGATAGGGTGAGAGAGTGTTAGGGTGATAAGGGTGAGAGAGTGACAAAGAAGGGTGAAAGAGTGACAAGAGTGAGAGAGTGACAAGGTGATAGGGTGACAAGGATGAGAGAGTGACAAGGGTGAGAGAGTGACAAGGGGTACAGGATGACAAGGGTGATAGGGTGTGGCACGACGAATCCATAGAACAGCTAGCTACAAATCCGTCTATCTATGGGTTTGTCTGTTTGTATGTCTGTCTGTTTGTCTGTGTAGGGGTTCGCTGCGTTCATACATAACACATGCAGGTAAACACACACACACAGGTAACACACACACAGGTAACACATACAGGTAACACACACAATAAAATAGAATAATATATAGAAAATGGATTACCTTATAACTTCTCGGTTTAGGATTTCTATGAACGGGAGACTTCGATAATTTATTTGATTAACTTTATCGTTTATTTTTTTGTTTCTTCTTCCTCGCTCTGAATTATTTGTAAGGTAAAGGTCTGTTCTCGCTGCCACTCCACCACTTGTTTCTCTACTAAAAAAAGAATAGTTATTATTATAGGCGTGGTTTTAGTCGCGTTCTATTGATTGGTCTGTCGTCACTTGTCGTATGTTAGTACAAATTTTTTTTTGTGTGTATATATGTATGTATGTATCTGTTCATCTGTTTTTGTGTGTAATCATCTACTTTTCTTTCTTTTCTCTATCTATCTATCTATCTATCTATCTATCTATCTATCTATCTATCTATCTATCTATCTCTAAAAGCAAAAGTAGAAAAAAAGAGGACCTTAATTTTTTACATTGATAAGATAGATAGACACCACACACACACACACACACTCACACACACTCACACACACACACACACACACACACACACACACACACACACACACACACACACACACACATAGAGGAATAACTAATTTGCATATTAACTGTATG
>JAXIVD010010167.1:0-13897 GCA_036785275.1 Cancer borealis
GAGAGAGAGAGAGAGAGAGAGAGAGAGAGAGAATGAGAGAGAAGGAGAAAGAAAAAGAAAGATAAAAAAAAATTGTTAAAAGAGAGAGATGGATATAAAAGTGATTGGGGAAAGGATGGATTGTGGAAATATAGATAAAGGATTGGACGGATTGGAACTAAAAAGAAAGGGAAGGATTGGAGAGATAAAACTGTAAGTGAATGAGGATTAGAGGTACAAGTTAAGGAGGAGGAGGAGGAAGAGGAGGAGGAGGAGGAGGATGGGTATAAGGGAGAGGAAGAGAGGGAGGGGAAGAGATGTATGAGAGAGGGAATAACCCCACTGGCTCCTTGGATGCATGCCAACATAGGGAGGAGGAGGAAGAGGAAGAGGAGGAGGAGGAGGGAGAAAGAAAGGAAGGAGAGGAAGGAGGAGTAGAGATTGCACATGGCAGAGAGAGAGAGAGAGAGAGAGAGAGAGAGAGAGAGAGAGAGAGAGAGAGAGAGAGAGAGAGAGAGAGAGAGAGAGAGAGAGAGAGAGAGAGAAAAAAAAATTGAAAGCAAAAACAGAGAGGTGTTTGTCCGAATAAAATTTTAATCATTGCTTCTACACGCAAAAAAAAAATTTGATATATATAATCTTATAATTCTTCCTGGTATGAAACATTCCTTAAAAAAATAGTAATAATAATGGTAATAATAATAATAAATGGAGCATTATTATTATCATTATTCACAGCACAAATTATATAAAAAAAAGTACGACTACAACTATAATATATGAACTACATTTACACTTATTCTAAATGGGACGTATTTGTATATGTACCAATTTAGTCTTTCCTTTCCTTTACAAACTCTTCCCTTGATTCCAAGTTGGGTTTCGGAGTGACCTCGATTCTTGGTTTTGCGGTCAATCCCGTATTTTTTTTTTTTTTTTGCTTTCTTTCTTGCTTGCTTGCTTTTTCTTTCTCTTTTTCTCTCTCGTTATTACTTCTCTTTAATTCTTCCATTACTTTTTTTCTCTCTCTCTGTTCGTGCCAGTTTTCTTTTTCCTTTCTTTCGTTCTCTCTTAATTCGTACATTCTTTTTTCCTTTACGTTCGTTCTTTATTAACATTTCTTTTTTTCTTTTTTTCTATTTTTCTTCTTTCGCAATTTTCCTTTATCTTTTCCTTCTATTTTTTTCTGTTTTCGAATTCAGATCCATGTTGTTTTTTTAGGTCAATTTATTTATTTTTCTCTAGACATTGTTTTCCAGTTGTTATTTGATCAAGAATTAACACACACACACACACACACACACACACACACACACACACACACACACACACACACACACACACACACACACACACACACACACACACACACACACACTTTAGGAAATCATTCTACGTGCATATACATCAACAACAATGAAAAAAAATTAAGAAAAAAAACTCATACACACCATTTCCAATCATAACAAATAATTTCAACACATCTCCTTCCCATACAACTCAACTTGACACATAGAATCGCAGTATAAAGATTATGAATATTTTCTTTCCGTCATCACACATTCACTCACCTTGAAAATTGAATGACATCGTAATTATCTATCGGTTTACACGCGTAGGACTCGGGCAGATTAATGAGACTCGGATGTAATTAAACGTGTGTCAGCGATGCGACATTATTATTTTGTGTCAAGATTATGAAGTATGAGTCTTGAATGAATGATGTCTAAAGGTGGATGGTTACGCTCCTCCTCCCCCCCGTCGCCCACACACACACACACACACACACACACACCACACACACACACACACACACACACACACACACACACACACACACACACACACACACACACACACACACACACACACACACACACACACACACACACACACACACACACACACACACACACACACACACACACACACACACACACACACACACACACACACACACACACACACACACACACACACACACACACACACACACACACACACACACACACACACACACACACACACACACACACACACACACACACACACACACACACACACACACACACACACACACACACACACACACACACACACACACACACACACACACACACACACACACACACACACACACACACACACACACACACACACACACACACACACACACACACACACACACACACACACACACACACACACACACACACACACACACACACACACAACACACACACACACACACACACACACACACACACACACACACACACACACACACACACACACACACACACACACACACACACACACACACACACACACACACACACACACACACACACACACACACACACACACACACACACACACACACACACACACACACACACACACACACACACACACACACACACACACACACACACACACACACACACACACACACACACACACACACACACACACACACACACACACACACACACACACACACACACACACACACACACACACACACACACACACACACACACACACACACACACACACACACACACACACACCACACACACACACACACACACACACACACACACACACACACACACACACACACACACACACACACACACACACACACACACACACACACACACACACACACACACACACACACACACACACACACACACACACACACACACACACACACACACACACACACACACACACACACACACACACACACACACACACACACACACACACACACACACACACACACACACACACACACACACACACACACACACACACACACACACACACACACACACACACACACACACACACACACACACACACACACACACACACACACACACACACACACACACACACACACACACACACACACACACACACACACACACACACACACACACACACACACACACACACACACACACACACACACACACACACACACACACACACACACACACACACACACACACACACACACACACACACACACACACACACACACACACACACACACACACACACACACACACACACACACACACACACACACACACACACACACACACACACACACACACACACACACACACACACACACACACACACACACACACACACACACACACACACACACACACACACACACACACACACACACACACACGTCACAGTACCAAGGCGTGACGTGTTGATGCGCACATATATAAGGAAAGAAATACCATTTTTTATGATGTTTACAAATCAATGGGGAACTAATCAATACACGTGACGGTATTTGAAGGGGATGAATTACAGGAGGACGAGGAGGAGGAGGAGGAGGAGGAGGAGGAGGAGGAGGAGGAGGAAGGAAGGAGAAGAAGAAGAGCGAGAGGAGAAATAAAGAATTAGCAAATGTCAGAAATCCTATTGAGTTACATAGAAGTAATCTGCTTTTTGAAAACTTTGAGAACATGATAAAAGGAGCAAAAAAAATGAATGAATAAATAATAAAATAAAATAGAATGAAATAAGATATAATAAAAGGCTTCTCCCCACCCATCCTTCCCTGAAACACCACACCACTCACAGCAAAAGTAATAATCTGGCAATATCCGTTAGCACACACACACACACACACACACACACACACACACACACACACACACACACACACACACACACACACACACACACACACACTACAGGATGCTCATAGGAGAGAAATAAAAAAACATTCTTGCACTACATACAGGGTGGAAGTTCGTAGATTAATAAACAAACAAAACAGACAAGGAATTCAACCGAAGAAGATATAGTTGCGCTTATTTGCGATCAAGGAATTTATATGTAGAAAAGGAGGAAGAGGAGGAGGAATAATATAGAATAAAAAAATGGAAAAATAGAAAAGTAAGTAGGAGAAAAAAAGTAAAAGAGAACTAGGAAGATATAATTAAGTAGAAGAAATACAAAGAAAACGGATAAACGAGGCAAAACTGACTAAAATTTAATGTCTTGCGGTGTGGTCGAGATAACTCAAATAAAACCACCACATTATAGTTAGGAGGAGGAGGAGGAGGTGAATGTTCTAACGGAGGAGCGAGCCAATAGTGTGTGCGTGTGTGTGTGTGTGTGTGTGTGTGTGTGTGTTGCAGTGACGCCGCCAGCTGCCTCCGTCAATTTGGACGCGGGAATACGAAAGGAATTTAAAGGAGAGAGTGGACATTGTAACAGTAGTATCAGTAGTAGTAGTAGTAGTAGTAGTAGTAGTAGTATCATTATTATTTTTACTATTATTTTTTTTATTATTATTATTTCCTGTGTTACCAATTCATTAGTATAAGGACTTTTAATAATCCTCAGTCACTCGCGTCTCAAAGTACAAAGTGTTTAGCGCCTCGAGCAGTACTGATTGGCCTCTGGTGGCGGTGGGGGTGGTGGTGGTGGTGGTGGTGGGATAATGGTGATGATGTAGGCATAGTGGTGGCAATGGTAATGTAGTGGTGATGATGGATAAACAGTGGTAATAATGGTGATATAGTATGTGTGGTGATGATGGTGTAGTGCTAGTGATGGTGATGGTGATGATGGTGGTGAGGGAGGCAGCAGTGTGGAGATAAGGATGGAGTGAGTGAGTGTCGCTTGGGGTCATCTGGCAACTGTGCTTCTACACCACAAACCTTGAATTATTATTATACAGCTCCTGGGTTTGTTTATCCAAGAGAGGACGGTGGTAGGGGTGGTGTTGGGATGGGCACTGGTGGAGCGGGAGGGGGTGATGATGGAGAGGAGAGGAGAGTAGTAATGGTGGTGGTGGTGGTGGTGGTGGTGGTGAGGAGTGATGGATGAGTAGAAATGGTTGAAAATATGGTTATTGATACTTAGTTAAGCTTTCAATGTGTTTTTGTGATAGTTTTTGTGATAGATGGTAGGGTAGGGTAGGGTAATATGTATGGAAGATTATATGGTGGTTCCTAGCAATGACTGACAGAAAAACCCCAAAAAATGTGAGAAAATAGCCTGCAACTAAAAAAATATAACGAAATACTGAATATGAGCAGCAAAATTACTCCCGTTGACTCGACAAGGAATTAAAATGGAAAAATAAATGTAGCTTTAGACACTTACTGAGAGAGAGAGAGAGAGAGAGAGAGAGAGAGAGAGAGAGAGAGAGAGAGAGAGAGAGAGAGAGAGAGAGAGAGAGAGAGAGAGAGAGAGAGCACACACACACACACACACACACACACACACACATACACAAGCTCGTCGTCAAGGCTTGCAGGACGAGAGGGAGAGAGAGAGAGAGAAGAGAGAGAGAGAGAGAGAGAGAGAGAGAGAGAGAGAGAGAGAGAGAGAGTGAGAGAGAGTGTGTGTGTGTGTGTGTGTGTGTGAGGAACAAACAGGGAAGGGAACGTGACCACCGCTGACCCCCGGCCGCGTCCTCTCCCTTCCAGCGTTTCTCATAACAGCAAATTAGTATTGCTTTACAAATTTGGACTGAAGAAGGCAAAAAGACCTAGACGGACGGCAGTTATATGAAATTATTGCTCAGCTGTTAGTACGGCTCTGTCATTATTACTCTCTCTCTCTCTCTCTCTCTCTCTCTCTCTCTCTCTCTCTCTCTCTCTCTCTCTCTCTCTCTCTCTCTCTCTCTCTCTCTCTCTCTCTCTCTCATTGTGTTTGTGTGTGTGTGTATGTGTGTGTGTGTGTGTGTGTGTGTGTGTGTGTGTGTGTGTGTGTGTGTGTGTGTGTGTGTGTGTGTGTGTGTGTGTGTGTGTGTGTGTGTGTGTGTGTGTGTTTGTGTGTCGTTATGAGAGAAAAAAATATTAGTTAGTAGAAAGGACACACCGAGAGGCAGACATGGAATCATTAATAAGAGAATTAATCCCTCATGGCAATTAGTATTCCACTCATATTTAGGGACGCGGCTCAGAGGTACGGAGGAAGGAAATGTGTTAGAGAGAGAGAGAGAAGAAAAAAATAATGTTGTAGCATATAAGATAGAATGACAAAGAGGTAGACGGAAAAAGAGAGAATGAAATGTGTAGTAATTTGCCACAATATAACCCACGTTTAAGCAGTGGCTGTTACCACCACACTAATACAACCACCACATCTCTGTTTCCAGCCTCCTGTATCGTTAAGTATTCAACTGACAACTCCACTTTATAAGCAATTTTGTTGTTAGTACAATATACGGATTATGTTGTACTTAGTGGTTTGTTTTTTCCATCTCTCTTATTATTAATTATGGTGTTTACTTAATTTCCGGCTTTATGAAGTTGTTTTAAAGTTTATCGTTGTTAAGGTTGCCACAACGAAGCCTCTGACGCAGGAATAGATTCGGTTAAGGGACGAAGCGGCAAAGGTACGGTAATCAAATATTTCCCGAGACTGACTTGTCGTGGACTTTTCAATAAAGTTCCCTCAGACGTTTCAGAAGACCTCCCTCCGTCGTCTTTTATTTTATTTTATTTTTGTTTTCTTTAATCATGTTGCTGTAACTCTACGTTTTTTCACATCCACTTTTCAATTACAAACAAAGCTTACCCGCACGTGTCCTACCACAAGCAACATACACTTTCCTTCATTTTCTTTAATCTCCAGTTAAGTTATAAGTATCCCTGAGTCTCTTCCATGTCCACTTTTAACAGAATGGATCTTCCTTCTCTTCTCCAGTGCGTCTCCTTTTTTTTATAATACTTGTTTCATAGTTATATTTATTTCTTCTTCCATTTATTTGCATACAAAACCGTAGCCTTTCTATTATTCGTCATCTTCCTTCAAATATGTTCTTAATTGGTTCTTCTTCATCAATGTAAACCCACTAGTTCGTTTTCTTTTCTTTGTATTCTCATCTGACGCAAAGGACACAAGGTAAAATCAGTTCAATGTTTCCAGTAAAAACTTGAATCCTCCAAAGTGCGATGATTCCGAGCACTAAGTTTTTATACGTATCCTCCTCGTATAAAGACTGATGAGAATTGAAAGAACTCTTGGTGTTGGGTTGTTTGCCTTCTGTCACTTTGTTTTTACCGCGAACCACTTACTGTTTTGTGATGTGATTTCAGCGATGGAAGAGGAGGAAAAAAGGGATGTGGATATAAAAAGTGTGTCTAGAATGCTATGAAAAGTACATGATATTGAATGAGACGATGAGGGGGAAGTGGATTGTGAAGAGAATAAAACATAGAAAAGACATTTGGAATCAACAGTCAAGAATCTCAGGTAGTGTCCCTATAGGTCGTTGAGAGCGAATGTCATGAAAGGCTCGAGACACCAATAAAGTGACGTATAGATTCATGCAATTCATTTAATGTTTGTATTCAACTTTGTCTCGTTTTCTCACTTCCTCGATGTATTAATTTTACGACCGAGGGAGAGGAAATCAAAGAGAAGGGATGGAAGAGCAACACAGTGATTTCAAAGTGGAAATTGAAACTAGCGCAACCAGTAGGGACCTGAAGTATGAGCGAAGCACCTAAAGAGAGAAATTGAAAGATTGATACATATGAGGGCGAGTCTTGATTATTTTATGTTAAAAAAAAAATTATCATTATGCTGAAAATATTGTATCTATATATAAAATGATGATGATGATGATTGATTGAATTTATTGCAGTGATGTTATATGAAGCCAGAAAAACGTTGATATATATAACGGTAATAATGCTGCTTAAAAATATATTTTTTAAATGAAATATGAAATACTTTAAAGGGGATGGAGAGAGTGAGTACTGTCAAGCTGAAGTAGTTTTAAAGTTTACTGTCATACTCATACTTCAAAGCTTAGGTGTTTCCTGCGGTAATATACATAGATCGGGAGGAGGAAAAAAACATGTAACGTTCATGAATGTGAAAAATAAAATGTAGCCTAACCTGTCTGTTTCAAAGTTGTGTTGTAAAAAGTACACTGTCCCTTAAGTGAAACTATCACAAAATATTTCAATGCCTAGCAATCAGAGAAACATTGCAATATTATAGACTGTGTACAGTTTGTCTGAGTATGATTACTTTAAAACTTTCAAGAGTAGAAAACCTCAATTCTTTACCACAAGCCATTCGAGAGGAGACAACAAAACAAGAGGCGCTTCGTGAGGACAGCGCGCCCTTCAGCGTCGAGGACATTGAAAAAGTGGTTTAATTATTGAAAACATAATCATGCCCTAGAGAGAAGAGATGGAGGAGCAGCAATCCATCTTGACCCTTATGTCCTGGATTTCCTCGGGGCGGATTTCCACGTGTGGCGCTAGATGTTCATACCAAAAGGACAGTAACAGTTGAACGGGGCTGCAGTGGCCGTAGGTGGCACTTTAAACATGCATGCGCCCCGCTGGCAACACGTCACGTGGTAAAAGAATAATTAAATGATGAATAAAAGAATAAAGTGAGGCAGGCACGGACAGTCGTTTTGGGTGACGGAGCAAGAGGCGGCAACAGGACGTGCTAACAGGCCTTGGCTCCCCTCACGTCGTCCCTCTCAACGCCCCGACCTCCTCACCTTAATGATGTTTTGTCTGAGCCTCTCTTCCTTCTTCCCTCTTCCCCCTCCTGACCCAAACCTACTCGCTGACCTTCCATTCCTATTATTATTTGTCCCTCGTCCTCCCTTCTACATAAGCCTTGCCTCTCCGTATCTCATTTCCTTTCTCCTCTGCCTCTGTAACCACTTCACGGCTACTCTTTACTCACCTAATCAATATTTCCCTGTAGGCCTCAACTCGTCTTTTCTTCTTGCCATTGTTTATCTCTCTCCTATGTTTTTGTCATTTGTTTTGTCCTCCTATCTCACTCCTAACTCACTTTTTTTTTGTTAATCATGTTATTGTTGACTTTTTCATCTCGTTTTCTTTCGCTTCATTGATTTCATTTCATTCGTGTTATGAATATCTTCGTCGTCACTTTTTTTTTTTTTTATGTATTCTCGTGCATCTCCATCTTTTATATCTTCTTTATTCCTCATTTCTTCATTCCTTCATTGTCATTCCTTTATTGTTTCATTCTTATCTTACGCTTCCTTGCTCCTATTCATAACTATTTGTCTCAGGTAGAATTTATTGTGGTATAGATCGTTTTTTTGTTTTGTTTTTTCCTCAGATTCTCATTTCACGCGACAGACATCCTGGTGGTTACGTTGAAGTCGGAGTCAGATTTTTACCCAAACGTTTCCGGTAGAAAAAAATATATAAATAATAATAAGTATGAACGAATTTCCCGAGGTGAGGAGATTCATAGCTTGGCTCATCTCAAACCGTTTCCAGTGTGATGCATCTGTGGTTTGAGTCTTTGAAGCATGTGAAGAGAAAGACGCCAGAGGGACAATAATTACTCGCCTCCCCATTCCTATTTCCTTAAGGAGAAAATTTCCGCATCAGAGTCAGGGGTGGAGAGAAAGAGAGAGAAAGAGAGAGAGGGACATGAAGCAGAGGAAGGATATGGTGTTACAGTTATTATGAACATTGTTGGTGTTGCGTCTAAACCAGATAAGGAAACACAGCATGGATAACGTTATAGAGACATAAAATGCTAGAAAACTAACTGACTAATAGAGCAAAATCAAAGACAATAGGCTGTGATACGTGTTGCCTTGGTGTTCATCTCTGTATCCTGTATACTAGATGTTATTTCCCAAGGTACATATATACGTGGTCCAGGTTTGCACCTTTACCTGTCACCTGTGTGGGTCTCGCTTGTTTATTTACTAGCCAGGAGAGGAAGGGTAAAGCTGCACCTGAGTTGGCTGCCTGACAAGCACCTTGGTCTTGGCGAGGAGGGGCGGGGCGGGGCTAGGAGGGGCGGGGCGGGGCGGATGACGCGCAACCATAGACGGAAACCAGATCACGTGTTTAGAGGGTTTAGATGCATACACACACACACACACACACACACACACACACACACACACACACACACACACACACACACACACACACACACACACACACACACACACACACACACACACACACATACATATACACACACACACACACTTACATAACAATAACACTCTGGTTTACAACTCACGGTTCACGTTCAGAAAAAGAAAAAAATGAGGAGAAGGAGAAGGAAAAGACGAAGAAGAAAGAGAAAAAAAAAGGATGATTCTCGTATGATTGAGCGAGCGAAAAGTGAATTAGTTACAGTCTTCCACAAATGAGATACACGTGCATGGCCGCTGACCAAGAGGAATGGAGAGGACACAAAAACCTAGAGGAGACGGGGTGGGGTGGGGTTGGGCGGGGTAGGGCGGGGCGTGTCCAGTGCGCTTGTTAAGAGCCCAGAAAACAAATGGTCTAAAAGGAGGGCCATTAGATTCTTCCTGCAATCCCGCCCATAACACGCCCACTGACCACACACACACACACACACACACACACACACACACACACACACACACACACACACACACACACACACACACACACACGGCACGCCAGCTTGGTAGGGTAAAGATCAATGAATAAGCGAGAGATGCCGCCCATAACTTGCCTTTCTGTTTGTGTTGAGATGATTCATAAATGAGTAGATGAATAAATAAGGAAGTCAATGACCTAAGAGAAGAATAACCTTGACCCTGGCGCCCCTTTTGTGATAGTGACCTTCGTAGAGATGTGATGGGAGTGTGTTGCAATGTAATGATGATAATGATGATGATGGTGATAATAATGATAATAATAGTAATAATAATGATAATGAGGAGAAAGAATCATATAATTGCATTGACTTGAAGAAAAAAAAACTCATTAATTATTTTTTAACTAGATGACATGACTTGTTGATGAGTTCTGTTTCATATGTTAAATGTATGAATTCATTACTGGCCGTCCCGTGTTCAAGCGTGGGAGGGGGGGAGGGGGAGGGGGGAGGGGGGAGGGAGAGAGGCTTTGTAACACCTTTTTGATTCATCACAAGAACGTGTGTTATAATTAGTATTTCTAGTGACACGTGGATAATCTAGTAGTTTAGCCAGTTCATGGAGGCGACTAGCGGGACACGTGTGTTATGATTATGCTAATATATCGTTGTTGCATTAATATAATTCACTATTCATCACAGTATTACCAGATAAAACTAGACGGCGTCCCTCTCCTCGCTTTGCCTGTTGTATGTTGTATTGATCTCGTATGTTTTCAGTAAGAGTTCTGACATTTTTGTATCAAGTTATTCATCAGTAAATGGAAATACAGATGAAAATCTGGGGAATGGTATGATATAGGGACAAACTGAGCACCGAGGGCGTGACGAGATGCTGCAGGCGTGGCGGCGGGGACACTGTGACACTGACAGGCTGACACAGACGTGGGGATACAGAGTAAGCGACTTAGGAGGGGTGAGGTGGTGGCTCTGGGGTGACAGATGAGGTGATACAGGGGAACACATCATGTGGGACGGAGTGACAGGCAGTGAAGGAAGAGAGGTGGTATAGCGTGAGCGACAGCCGAGGGACACACGAAGGGCAAGGTGACGACAGCATCAGTGTACTCCAGCAAGGACAAGACAGGAAACGTGGAGGCACAGGACGCGTTGCCAAGGCGACCCACAAACCCTAGTAATTGCAGAGTGATAATGGCAAATCGTTACATGAAAGCAAGCAAGCAGGAGAGAAAACTGCTAAAAATAGATGAAAACACCTTATGGGCCTAAAGACGTGAAAAATAAAATGTTAACATCTAAGCTTTGACAGAATAACAAATGACCTGACACACCCACAAAGCCTCAGAAGAGTCACCAATCACCGGAATGACCCACAACAGCGCCACCTGGGCCCCCTCACGACCGCCTGGGAGCCGGTGACACGGGTATGCAACTTTAGATCTGCTTTTCACCGCGATAAAACCTGATTGACGTCTTTCATGCAATTACACTACATCACCACCTGAGGGGAAAGGGAACCAGAGGGGTGGACGTGGCTAGTAGGGAAGGAAGGAGACAGAATAGGATATAAGGGGCGGAGAAGGGAGACTGGGAGGCCCTCGATATGGATTTTAGGCCTCGGGAGGGTTAGGAGTGGGAGGGAAAGGGAGAGGTGCGATGAGGAGGGAATTTAAGGGCGTGAGAGATGTGATGAAGACCGGGAGGAGAGTAACTGAGCGAGGAGAGGCGGAGTGGTAAACACAAGGAGGGAAGGAGGGGAGGGGAGTACGGGTGAAGAGGAGGAAGAGAGAGAGGAGAGGGGAAAGGTATGAGGGACGGTTGGCTGTCAAGAATCAGTGACATGCAGCTTGTGCGTCAGACGAGGACAGTGGTTTGCTACGAATGCTTTTGTCTAAATAAAAGCCGTTCTGGAGAGTGCCAATTGAGAGAGAGAGAGAGAGAGAGAGAGAGAGAGAGAGAGAGAGAGAGAGAGAGAGAGAAGAGAGAGAGAGAGAGAGAGAGAGAAAGAGAGAGAAGAGAGAGAGAGAGAGAGAGAGAGAGAGAGAGAGAGAGAGAGCAATACATCACGCGGAAGGAGATACCAAACAGTCGAATAGACAACAAGCTCTGTGATGAAGCTGAATCCGGTAGCAAGGGCGCCTGTCTGCCTGTGTATTTCTCTGTCCGCCTGTCTGTTTACCTGTCTGCCTGCCTGCTTGCCTGTTTGTTTACTTCCCAGCTTGCCTATGTATTTGTCTGTCTGTCTGTATTCCTGCCTGTTACCTATATATTTGTCTTCCTGTCTATCTGTCTGTCTGTCCACCGTGGCCACCTTCCCGCCATTCCTACATTTTCTCGCCGCCTCGCTGTCAAAACACTCGCTGCCTCCCGCCTACTTCCCGCTCTTTCGCGGCAACTCATAAAAACGACACTTTTCTTGTTTTCTCAGGCGTCGAGAGAGAGAGAGAGAGAGAGAGAGAGAGAGAGAGAGAGAGAGAGAGAGAGAGAGAGAGAGAGAGAGAGAGAGAGAGAGAGCATACTTACACATACATCGCATTTAGGTGAGGACGAGCAGACCAGTGAGTGGAGGTGGATGAGTTGGGGGAGGGTGGCAGTAGGAGGGGAAGAGGGTGGAAGGTGGAGAGAAGAGGGAGGAAGGTGGATGGAAGGAGGGAGTGTATGGATGGAAAGTGGAGAGTGGAATGATGTGGATGGAGGGTGGAGGGTGTGGATGGAAATTGGAGGGTGGAGGGAGGGTGGAGGGAGGAGCGAGGGAGTGTGTGGATGGAGGGTGGAGGGTGGAGGGAGGAGTGTGTGGATGGAGGGTGGAGGGAGGAGTGTGTGGGTGGAGGGGTGGAGGGAGGAGTGTGTGGATGGAGGGTGGAGGGAGGAGTGTGTGGATGATAGCTTCCCTCATGCACACGCGTCAAATTTTACATAAATATTCGAAAACAAATACAAAACAAGAACAGGAAGGGCAATACACACATGCACGCGTTCACATGCATCATAAAACGTACATGTATGTATGTATGTATGTACACACGAGTTTCCGTTCATAGTCAGCCAGATGGACTTCTCTCTCTCTCTCTCTCTCTCTCTCTCTCTCTCTCTCTCTCTCTCTCTCTCTCTCCTCTCTCTCTCTCTCTCTCTCTCTCTCTCTCTCTCTCTCTCTCTCTCTCTCTCTCTCTCTCTCTCTCTCTCTCTCTCTCTCTCTCTCTCTCTCTCTCTCTCTCTCTGTGTATGTGTGTGTCTATCTATATCCTTTCTTTCATTCCCAAACAAACCTACACGTGTACGTACATACATTGATATTCATGTGTGCACTTTAGCCAGTCTCCCATTCCTACCAGGCTGTCAGTAACTTCAAAGTCATAGAGAATAAAGGAAATCATGTATATACAGTATGTTTCTAGATCTGAATTGCCTGCGAATGGCTTCAGGCGTGGTGGTGATGGTGGTGGTGGTGGGGTAGTAGGTGTGAGGGTGGTGGTGGTGGTGTTTGTATGATAGATAGATAGTGTTTATG